>JAODYC010000052.1:157066-179803 GCA_026262405.1 Curvularia hawaiiensis
ACACACACACACACATCCTCGGTCACTCAAACTATCTTGAAACGTTATTCTCTTCCCCATGCAATTACATCACCCGCCCCCTCTTGGTCGCATCCCCCCGTCGTGCAATCTTGTGGTTATGCCAAATTCACCCACCGGGCCTCAGCACAACTGGCAAACGCCATCCCAGTGCAGTCTTGCGAATGATGAAAGTGGCGCCTTGGTCAGAGCTCCCAGCGTCTGCTATAGGTGGTAGCAATGCACTACCAGGCTTGTGATTGGACAACTCGGGGTATTACCATCACATTTACCCTGAATTTCCAGGGGGTCACAAAAAACGTTGTGATTCAATTGCAACCCACATCCTTTGGCCCCCTAGCCCTCTTGGAGTGTAAGCAACGTCTTGTAAGCACCGGGCAAGCACGGAGTACGGCGCTGTCAAACCGCATGCTGAGCAATCCTCTTGATTCCAATTTCATTCCGTCTTGTACGACCGACACATTCTGTCCGGATCTTCATTCTTCTGTTTCCTTTGCGCCATAGAATGGTGTACGGCGAGATGTTCTTTTGTAAAAGGGGACCGATGGCGATTCCACTTCGCATTTGTCCGCACATCGGATGATCAACGATATCCTAGCAGACGATCTTCGTTCACAATAGACGGCCGCCTGCAACATAGCCCAGCACCTTAGTTTGACAACAGCATGGGCCGTGCGGGAAAGGCTGACGGCCACGCTCCACTGCTTTTTACAAGTCTGGCCATCAGAGATGGCAGATGCACGAAGCTGGCATGTGCCGACTGATTCCTCTAGTGCTGATGAAATGGGAAGAGTTGGAGCTGCAATCAAGAGTCACACATCACGACAAAAGTACTTCTAGGCGTTCTTCCAAGAAAAGGCGAGTGGACTTTTACGTGACATCTACGCGTCTTTTAAGGAACTCATGTACCAGCCTAGCACGTAGCCTCTCTTTCGTAAGCGGTTTTCCTATAGTCCTGCACGCAGCAGTTGAGGCTGTGTTGCTATAACGCCATCTCGCATTCGCATAGCCGAGCGTAGAAACGCCAATCAGAGCCACAGGCTACGCCACACCTGGCATACGTCACCATTCTTCGGCTGTAACCTGCACATAACGACGGGAACGCAGAGCATCTGTTTTCTGCCATTTAGCTGAGCATTTATTCATATAACTAGAACCAGCTCACCAACTTTCACCGCTCTGCATAACCAACCATGGCCGGTATCATCGCCGTCAGTATCGGTCTCGGCGCCGAAAAGCTAGGACGCACAATATCTGAGAAGAGACTGGAGAGAAAAGAGAAGAAAGCTATTGCTGTATGTCCTTGGCTTCATAGAAGACGAATTTCGCATGCTAACATGCTAATAGCAACACGAAGCCATCTACGGCTCTTCATCGTCGGCGCCACCACCGCCAATGACGACTCGAGAACGGCAAAAACAGACACAGAAAAAACGTGACGATGCACAGAGAGCACTGCAAGACGCTCGTTACGGCCAGTACGCTGAACCTCGAGGCGAAGGTAGGCGCAGGAGTGTAAGTGTGGAGAGGAATAGCGAGGAAGACCCGCCACCGAGTTACAACGACGTAGTGCGCCAGGATGCTGCACGAGGTTAAGTTTGTTCTGCGTTTCCTTGACTTGGTCCATTTTGTATCATATCCTTGGGCTATACATATGTATCTTTTGTCATTTAGATATTCTTCTTCCCACCACTTAGACATGTTGACAGTGGGCATCCTTAGATTTGCAATACCGAATTCTTCAAAACATCCCGAACCCTTCACATTCCACGAGTCTTGCTCTTTTCTGTTTGTCAAACAAGTAGATCGTCTACCTCCTGGTACGGTAGCAAGTGATGCACGGTGCTGCAAGCGCTGCGAAAGACGTGATGATGTGCTGACAGTAGGAACTACTATGGAAAACATCCATTTCTCATATCTCTTCCTGTTTCCATTTTCTCTGTATTAATGAGCATTTTCTAAATACTTGTATGAACACCATTTTGGCCTCATCTGTTCTGCCATGGGTCCATCTAGCTGTCCGCAAAGTCCACCGAATATCAGTCAGACACCCTATTGCGTCTCTTGTGTTTTCTCTTCGCTCTATTGTACCCATCTGCTTAATTATACGCCGAGCAGTGTTATTTACTCACATACCACATCCCTTGCCGCTCCTTATGCTACCAACTCAGCTAGCTCTCTGTTGTCAGTTTATCATATAAACAATTTTCCCGTCACCAAGCACGCGGTAAGTTTCTCCACTTTTCTTCATCAGCATACGACTTTCCTTTCCACGCTGCAGCCTCAAAACACTGCTTTCCGGTCCAGGATCACTATGAATTACAATAACTGCATCCGATCTACAAGTTTCACACCGATGAAGGCACACAGCCAAACACACGCCATGGCACCCGATCGCGTCGAAACCTCTGCGTCTTTGCCGCCTTTGGTGGCGTTCTCTTCGGTTATGATTCCGACTACATAGACCACGTGCTGTGAATGACATTTTCAAGCTACGGGGTTGGAAACCTGCGGGCTCGGTGACTGATTGGATTGGTCGGCGCTCGACTGTTCTTGTGGGTTGGAACTGTCTTTTTCTGTTGATGTCGCACTATCAAGTTGCTTCCTCTACTGTGAATCTACTCGTCGCTGGGGCGCTTAGGTTGTCATTGGAGAAATTTTTACTTCCTGCCAATTCCCGCCAAAGGCGTTACACGCTTTCCACAGCTAGTAATGTGAGTCTCGGCAGGGTGCTATAGACGACAAAGGGCGGGTTTTTGGCAGTGGTTCTGGAACTTCATCATCGGCTTTCACGCCGTACATGGTCGACAAGGGCTATGGTAATTTCAACGCCAGGGTGTTCTTTATCTGGGGTGCGACGTGCGATACTTGCGTCGCTTTCGCGTACTTGCTAGTGCCAGGGATGAAGAGCCTTTCTTTTGAACTGGTTGATGGTATGCTTGAAGAGACTACGCCGCAAACATCGACCAGGTGGGTTCCTCGTCATCTACGTGGAGACCATGGTGATGGATCGTCTCTGGAAGAGGCTGAAAAATACAGAGGCTGAGATCTGTTCGGTCATTATGAACAACGTGGCTTCTGAATTGTTTTTGTTTGTAGGTGCTATTGATGTAGCACAAAGTGCTAGGCTTCTAATAGCATATGTGGTTTATTAAACAAACGCCTTTTTGTTGGTGTTATATGCATATATGAAAGAGACCCTTGAGTAGATAAGATTCTAGCTTAAGAATGTGCGGTATAGTAATAAGGCCACGTGATTGGTAAACAAAGAGTAAACCGATTACCTCTCTACTCCCTTCTGCCAACTGTCGAATGTAAGCGCGCAAGGTGTGATGTGGTCAGATCAACAAGCACTTCAAACGTACGCGGTGTCCTTGACTCAGAAATAAGCAATCCTCTCGCTTCGAACAAACGCATATCACCTTCTCCAAACGTACGCGGTGCCTTGCTGATATAACTGCAGATCAAACATGCAGCGTTGTGCGTAAGTTGCGTGTAGGATGACTACCGCTCCTGCGGAATTACTGCGCGCCAGCCAACGCGGCTGACATATGGATTGTAAATCGTCTCGGCCCTAGGCACGCCCGCATGCCGCGACACACGAACACCATAACCCGCGAAATGGCGACATTAGCGTCGAGAATCCACATGAAACCTGTGCTCACAGTAGTAAGACCAATAACAGCTGCAGTTTAAAGTATTCCCAAGTACTGCATCGATCTTACCAACCAGACACACCACACCATGTTCGCTGCTCGCTCCTTGTTCACCGGCCTGATATCGGGCTTGTTGCTTGCCTTGTTGCTGCATAAGATAGCATCTAGTAGTTTCCAATTGTCGGACCACAGTGTCTCCGAAGACCTTTCCTCTACCGACCCCCCACTACAGCTAACCGAGTCCATGGCGCAGATGCTGAGCAATACTCTTCGGGCCGCTAGGTATCGTGCTTGGGTCGGCGGGGGATACAAGAGCGCATCGTCCTCCCTTCGTATGACTCCAGTATCCTCATCTCCTTCATCGACTTCAAGCTTGCTTGCATCTTCCTCCAAAGCCTTTTCAACATCCACATCGCCCCTCATGTCCGCCCAAAAGCCCTTCATCGACGCCATCAAGGAACGTCGCACAATCTACGCCCTCAACAAGGAGGCGCCCATCTCCGACAAGCAGATTGTTGATCTCGCAGAGAAGGCTCTGCTTCACGTGCCTTCATCTTTCAACTCGCAGAGCACACGTCTCGTTGTGCTTCTGAACAAGGACCACGACCAGTTCTGGGATTATGTCCTCGAGGTCTTGAAGCCTCTTACTAGTGAGGAGCAGTTCCCCAAGACGAAGGAGAGGGTTCAAGGATTCAGGGACGCCTATGGAACGGTATGTATTCATGTTCTTTTTGTGGCGGTGGTTCTTCGTTCTTACGAGAATGGCGTGGCCCATATTAGGGCATCGGAAAACTTAAGAGTAGCAACTAACAATCACAGATCCTCTGCTACGAAGACCCTGAGCCAGTCGAAAATCTCCGCAAAGCATTCCGTAAGAGACACACCTAGCGCATGACTTACACAAGGTCTTGGCACTAACCATTCGCAGCCATGTATGCACACCACTTTGGCGACTGGTCCGAGCAGACCAATGGCATGCACCAATACGCTCTCTGGGTAGCCCTGGAAGCCGAAGGTTTCGGTGCCAACCTCCAGCACTACAACCCCGTCATCGACCCAAAGGCTGCCGAGCACTGGAAGATTCCACTCGAGTGGAAGCTCAGGGCCCAGCTGGTCTTTGGTGGGCGAGCGGGCGGCCCTGGCGAGAAGACGCACCAGGAGACACTCGGCAAGAGGCTCTTTGTGCACGGCGCTAAGATATAGACAATGTAGATGTGAAAGAAGAAGTAGACACTGCTGCAAACTAAAATATACCCTATGTTATACGCAGCCTGCGATATCCCAGCTCTTTGTAGTCTGTGGGGGAGCATTCCACGATTCATGTGATGACACTACTAACTCCCCAAGGAGGAACCGTCGCGATCAAGGGAGATTTGACTCCGCGTCACTTTCCCCCGCACTCTCTCCCTCTGTGCATTCCACCCAAGGCAGACTTTCACCGCCCCAAAGAAGCTCTGCTTGGCATCTACTACTATTTTTATGACCTGTTTTGTACCCACCGTTGTTTTGAGGCTGAGTCCAGCGCCCGTTGCGGGTACCTACGCGACGCTATGCCGTTAGCGTGAGAAATACTCCGTACAGCCGTTGTGTAATAAGAGCAGAAGAACATCGGACATACCGAAATGACATTATGTAAGAACGTGCTGTGCAGAAGGAAAAAACACAAGAAACAACATTCCTGTGCCAAAACTACCGCAACTATTGAAATTTGATCTAGAAAACAATTCCTAGGCCAACACGGTCAACAGAACATGACGTTGCACGACTACCCGTATTCCCACCCGGTTAAAGCACAGGATAAGGCGCGCCGTCCCGTCCCTGCATACTTACGTACCTACGTAGGTACATCTAAGGCCAACCGCGTATCAAACTTCCGGCCCTTTCTTTGGCTTCTTTTTCGCCTACTCAGCCTCCCGCCCCCTGTACACCTACCGTCTAGCCTCGATGCTAGTGCCCGTTGCACCCCGTGGGCTGGGAAGGCGCATGTACCAAACTTATTCTGTTTGGTTCTCGCTGGCCCTCGAGCAAGGCCTCTCGTACGGATGCCAAGGTTGGGTAGGTAGCGGATGTAGACAGCCTGCCCACGTTGTCTAGAGTTTTAGACGTGGGATGCTTCCCCGGCTGGGGGGAGGGGTTGGTGCTACTTACAGATCCTCTCTAGTCTTCTGTTTTTCTGGCTGCGGATTGGATGCATCTTTTGGGGCTTGTAGTTCAACTAGGTAGTGTGTCTGAGCCTCAAACAGGATCGCTGAGAGCGAGAAAGATGGGGATAGACATGTTGGGTTTCTGGATGGGGAGATTGACGGGCTTGTTCTCTTGCTTGCCTTAGTGCCCTGTGCTTTGGTCGCCGAGTGTAGACGGCGAAGAGGCGGCCTGAAGGTTGGTTTAGATATCGAAGATCTGAATGAAGAAGAGGTTTGGGGATTGGAAGAAAGTATAAAGCTGTTGTTGGGTCACTGCAATGATAATCCATCATCAGCATCACCAAGTCTTACAACATTAACAAACAACCAACTTGATACTCGACTTCTCAGCTCACCAGCTTCTTCTATCACCATCTTCACCATGATCTTCAACACCATCACCATCGCGGCTCTCCTCGCTGCCACTGCCACCGCCGGTATCGTCCCAGCCATTAAACACGACCCCATCACCAAGCGCAGCGAAGCAACCTGGGACAAGGGCGGCAACATCAAACTCACCTGTAAGCCCCCCCCCCCTTCACCCCCATCCCTCCTCCTAACTAACCCACACAACTCCAGTCTCCAAGGCAACCGTTCAAATCGGCACCCTCACCACCGACGACATCATGGCTGCAGTCGGCCCCATCTGCCACGAATCCGGACAATGCGAGTCGAACCCCATCGAGATCGAATCTACCATCCAGAAAAAAGAAGGCGCAGACGCCATCAAAGTGACCATCGGCCCCGAAGGCGAATACCCAACCTGGATTCGCAATGGCCTTGTGGATATCCTGGCTCTCGCCGCAAAGGAAGTCGCCAACTGCACAGAGGTCACGTACACGAACCGCTGCTTTGGTGGCTCTGCTATGGCATACTGCCCGCCGAACAAGCATGTTGCGAAGAACTGTGAGGTACCTCAGTACTGGGGTATCAACTACCAGGCGCCAGATGCTGCGAATGCGGCGCCCCCGAACGTCGGGCTTGATATTGCCATGGAGAAGCTGGACCAAAGCGAGTTGTGTGAGAAGATCATGGGCGGGTTGGCGGCTGTTGCCGGAGCCGTGAATGCCTATGGAGGAGGTGTTTTTACACTGTTGGCTTTTGCTTGTGTCTAAGATGGCCTTTTTACTATACGAGGATCAGGCCTGTACGTGAGGAGGGTGGTTACAGCATCAGACGATGGGGGAAGAAGGGGGAAGCAAAAAGGTTTGCGAGGATTATTTGTTTAAAATTTTATGCCCTTTAGCAACTGGTTAGATGGTGCTCTAGGTTTTTTTTATACATAGTTTTGGCTTTGCTCGAATACACGTTTGCATAATACACCATACACGTGCACTTGTGCTGCTGAAGTGAGAGACTCAACAGAGTCCGCATGAAAACGCTCATATAGGTGCTATTTTGAACGCCAGTTCAAACAGATCCCGCTGGTAGTATTAAATAGTAGCAGTAATTAATTAAGCATAACAGTAAACATAAATCATGAACAAAGAGCCCATCGAGGGTATAAGATCCATCCGAGACCCCCAAAGTTCCCTGGATATCACCAACCTAACTGAAACGCCATGCTCGGCATGGCAGGTACTAGGAAACGCAAGTACAGCATGCCAATAAGCGGGAAACGCACAAAGCAAACCAACAAAGCACTCCTTCCTGTCCTGCTCATCCGAATCAAAGGTTACAAAAATGCCCTGGACCGAATGACAACACGAATCGTTCTCCTCCTCTTAATACCGCTGACAGCACTATCACCATCATTGCCAGGCTGACTCCCTTCGTCATCCGTGATCTCAAGATCCATCTTGTCAGCGTGATCTACACCATCCTGTGCAGTATGATTCCCCACCGCGTTCGCCAAGCTTGCGTATTCATCCAAGTCCAATTCCACCTCCTCGACAACATTGCCGTTACCGTCATTAACAACTGCTCTCGTTGCCAAGTCCTCTTCTGCTTCGACTGGCGGACTCAGCTTCAGTAAAGGATACCGGGACCTCCATACTCCCCGCCCCTCAGAGGTCCCATCAACTACAAAAAACCCTTCTGACCGCTGACGCGACGTAGGTTTGATCGGAGACTGCCATATTTGCCCTTCTCGTTTGCGGGCATCTCGCCCATTTCGCCCATCAGCAGGCCAATGGAACTCCCTCTCCTGGAACGGTTGTCACCAGCATCGCTGCCGGGGGCTGCAGGAATGCCCAGGGTGCTGCGGCGCTCGACGCGCAGGTTCTTCCAGCCCTCGAGTTCACGCTCAAGACGTAGATTCTTCTCACGTTCTTCGCGGAGTTCACGCTCGGCACGCTTAGCAGCGAGTTGGTTTGTAGAGTCGGAAGACTGCAGCTCGTCAATGGTAGCGAGAAGGTTCGAGATCTTGTCGCGAGACTTGTTGAGGTCTTCCATGACAGAGGCATTTTGCTTGTCACGGCGCTCGATTTGGGTTTGCAAGTCCTTGACAGTTCGGTCAACATTGCGAACACTACGAGATTCGGACAGACGAGTGGCCTCGCTGTCTTCGAGGGCTTTCTCAAGCTAGAAACATATGTTAGGACTAGTAAATGCATCAAACGAATAAGAGAACATACCTCTTGGATGCGTCCGTGAAGGAAGCGCACATCCTTGCCGGCTGATCCACTGTAACCCTTGGTCTCGAGATCCACAAGGCGGAGCTGGAGGTCCTTGAGGCTCTTCTCAACTGCAGCCTTATCTTTGTGGAGCTTGACGTTTGCCTCCCGCTCGGCGACGATGTCTTTCTGCAGTTCTTGTGCAAGCGCCTCTGCGCGGCGCATCTTTCCGACAGCAGCAGCAGTAATATCTTCTTGCTGGGCAAGGCCGGATTTGAGTTCCAGCAAGTCTCGGTCGTAAGCCGCAGCGTTGCGTGTAGCTGGAGATTCGGAACGAGAAAGATCGTCCAATGCGTCTGCAGCCTCCTGGAGACGAGCCTCAAGACGCTTCTTCTCTTCGATGGCAGAATCACGCTCTGCCGCAAGGTCATCGACGTTGGTGCGTAGTGTACGAACCTGTGACAACAGACTGACAATCTTGGATTGCGCCTCGTTGTGTGCGTTGGCAGCCTCGTCGCGTGAGTCGGAAATGGTCTGCAAGGTCATCTCGAGACGGCTCTTCTCCTTGGCCCAAGTCGACGAGTTCAAAACTTCGTCGTCCCACTTGTTCCTCAGTTCTTCAATTTCCTCGCGCAGACGTCCGTTCTCTTCGCGCACTTGGATAACATTCTCACGCTCCTGATCGATTTCCTGAGTAAGCGCCTGGAGTTCGCTCTGGTACTTCTTCCTCGTCTGCTCAAGCGAAGTTTCGCTGTCCTCGACATCATGAGCGTGTTGACTCCTGTAGTCTTCGAGCTCGTTCTGAAGTCGCTTCTTGGCCTGCAGGGCGGTCTCCAGGTCTGTGGAAAGATCCTCGACACGCTCCTCGTAGCGTTGAACTTGTCGTTGCAGATCCTCAACCATACCGTCCATTTCCTTGCGTTCAGCCATAATCGTCGCGCAAGTCTCTTCGGCTTCTCGCGCCTGGGTCCTTGCAAACTGTTCAGCACGAGATGCTCTCAGAACAGCAAGTTCCGCTTGTTCGAGCTTGTTGAAGTATTCGTCAGCCCTGCTCTTGTACATGTTCAGGCTAGATTGTGCATCAACAAGGGTTGAGGTCTCGTTGTCCAACCGGATTTGGAGGTCAGCAAATTCCTGGAGGAGTTGGTTGTGGTTGGCATGCTCTTGCTCGCGCTCATCGGTGATCGCCTCAAGTTCTTGGTGGAGCTCGCGAAGCTCCGACTCCAACGCTGTCTTGGTTTGCTTAATATCGTCAAATGCGGTCTTTGCATCAGCAAGCTCGTTGATAGCATTGTTGTGTGCTTGCACAATAGATTTGCGCGACTGCTCCTGTGAGGTCAAGAGATCAAACAACTGCTCATGAGACTTTGTCTGGACCTCCTGGTAAGAGAGTTGACCAGAGCGAAGGCTATGCTCAAGTGCGGACACCTTGGTTGCAGAATCATCCAGCATGTCATGCAAACGGTAGTTCTCACGCTCCAGTTTTTGTACACGTCGGATGGATGGGCTTTCCTCTTGCCAGTCATTTCGGGTTCGTGAGGACTCGAGCTGGGATCGGAGATGTTTGTTCTGCATCTCCGACATCTGCAGCTGGTTCTGTACCTGCTCAAGCTCGGCAGCCATGTCCATGCGGTTGTTGAAAGTGACGGTGTCGACAGTTCGGTCTGAACGCGCGGAATCGTTGGTTGCATTGCTCATGTGTCGCTGGTTGGTGGGTGTGTTTGTGATTGAGAATGGCCGGCGGTTCTCGCTGTCTTTTCGGTGATGCGTTGGCGTATGACGGGTGTTGGCTTGGTTGACTTGGCTGCTGTTCATCTCTTCCAGTAGAGCGCGCTTCGAGTTGGCATGGCGGGCATCCAATTCGTTGAGTTCACCCTCATGCCTCTCTCGGACTTCTTCGAGTTGAGCTTCAGCACGTGAGTACCGCTCCACTGCTACACGCAAAGCTTGGTTGACAGACTCAAGGCGTTCGGCAATATCGACTGTTTTGGCGATCTCTGGCTTTGCGGCTTCGTAGGTAATGGACACATCAGCTGCTTCTGGGTCAAAGACCTTGCGAAGAAGCATGAGCTGTTTGTGGCATTCTTCCAATTCGAGGTTCGTGTTGTCGAGGGACGTCTGAACAGCACGTGTGTTGGCTTGAGCTTGCGTACGAAGCTGTCGCTCCGTCTCTAGCTTACGGTTCACTTCGGCGAGCTGAAGGTTGACCGTTGATGAAGCTTTCTCTGCATTGCGGCTGGCTTTGTGCTCTCTTGCAACCTCGTGGTTCAAATCCTCGAGATCCAGAGACAGCTTCTCTTTCTGCTTCTCCAGAGATGCAATGTGCACCTGGGCGTCCTCCAGTTGGCGCATGAGGCGTTTGTTATCCTCCTCAACCTTGGACTTCTCGTGTGTCAATTGAGTAATCTTTAGACGCTGCGTATCACCAGCCCGCGAGTTGGTACGAGCAATGTCCAAGTTCTTCTGTTGAAGCTTGTTAAGAAGTGCGCGGTTATCATTCTCCGATGCTGTAAGCCGTCCCTTGATCGTGACAATCTCGCGTTCGAGACGTTCCTTTTGTTGATCGTTGCGCTCTTTGAATGAATCAGAGTCGGCCAGCATTTGGGTCAAGTTATGAACCTGCTCAGCTAGATCGTTGCGCTCCGCCTCTAGTTGGTCGAGCTGCTGGTCCTTGGCTTCGATTTCGCGTTGTTGAGCAGCCTGTCGTTCCAGACCTAGCTTGGCTTGGATACGCTCCGCCTCAGCATCGGCGTCGAGTTTCTCCTCTTCAAGCTTCAGATATTTCTCACGCAGAGTATGCAGTTCCGTTTGGTACTCTTTTCGCTCCCTTTCGTGAGCTGCACGTGATTCAGTCGCTCGTCGCAGAACGTCTTGCTGAGCATACATCTCTTTCTCAATGGTGATTTTCGATTCGTTCAACGCATCATAGTCGCGTTTGAGCGTGTCGTACTTGTGCTCACCAAGCATCTCAACGTCATCGCGGGACTGCCTCTCTCTACTGAGCTCCTTTTGTACTGTGAAGAGTTCGCCCTTGAGGCTCTCGATCTGTTCTTCAAGCAGCTTCCGGCTCTCGCTGTACTCGGCATCCTCAGAAATCTTTTCCTCAAGAAGACGCTTTGCATCGGCAGCCTCTCGCTCCAATTGCTGCTTTTGCGAACGTACAGCGTCGAGCTCCGCATTCGCGTCACGGAGTCGGCTTTGAAGGCTGTCGTGCTTGGAGGCCAGTGTGCGCTTCTCGTCGTCGAACAAGCGGCGGTCGTTTTCGTAGTTCTTGAGGTCAGTCTTGAGAATTGCCAGTTCGCTCTCCTTGCGCCTGATGAGGTCTTCATAGCTCGTTGATGTGGAGGACAGATCTGCAATTTGCTGGCGAATTTGCCGATTCTCATCGAGCAGCTCCTTGATCTGCTTTTTACCTGCCTGTACTTCTCTCTGGGAAGCTGCCAGCTTGATATCGAGGTCCTGATCCGTTTTCAGGAGTTTCGCTTCAAGATCTTGAAGTTTTCGCTCCTTCAAGGAAAGGTGGCTCTGGAGCATCTTCACCTCCTGACTCAAAGATTCTTCTGCTTCAGTTCGTTGCGACCTGATGGCTTCAAGCTCTCTGATCTGTTCTTCCAGCCGAGCGCTCTGCTCCTCTAGTTCTCGTGCTTCGCTCTCAAGTCGGCTGATAATTTGTCCAGCTTGTTCGAGCTCTGCGCGCAAGTGCTCGGCCTCCTCTTCGGTTCTCTTCTTAGCATCCATGAGGGCGTCCAGTTGGTCCTCGAGCTGATCATGGTCTTCGATCGCGCCAGCCAGCTTCTCAGCAAGCTCAGCCTCACGCAATTGGAGCCGCTTGAAGATTTCCTCCTTGTCGAGTGCTAGAGCGCGTTCACTCTCTAATGTTTTCTGGATGCGTTGAATATCCAATTCTGCACGTCTTCGGTCGTCCTCCACTCGTTGCTTCTCTGCGGCCTCTTGTTGCATCTTCTCTTCTAGCTGCTGGATCATCTCGTCACGCTTTTTGACTTCAGCGGCCTGCCTGGTTGCTCCAAGCATAGGTCGCATGCGAGTGAAGAGCCTCCACCATGGGTTGGCCTGCATGTCAAGGTAGACCTGGAAATTTCGCTGAATGATGCGTGTAGCTTCAGCTCGATAGAGGCGCTTGTGAGCTTGGCGGCGTTGAACGAAACCACGAGCAGCGGATTGGAAGCGGATCATGATATCGCGGATGAGAGCATCTCGTTGGTCTTCCAGCTCGGCAAGTACACCAGCCCGGAAGAAGACTTTTGTGAGACCCACGCGATACAATGACCGGTCGAGGTTGAGCTTATCAAGGATCATGTTTGCTGCTACTTGACCCTCCACATAGCCCTTGGGAAGGTCTTTGCATAGCACTTCGTATCTTTGGCGGAATTCCACAAAAGGCAATCGGTTAGGGAAACCTGTACGTGCAATACGGATTCCTTCCAAAACACCGTTACAGCGCAGTTGGTCCAGGACAAGGGGCGCGCTAAACTGTTTCGGCCGCTTCTTGTGGTTGGGCAAAATACAACGAACGAAGTGGGGATGTGTTGAGTGAAGCTGGGTCATCAGTGTTGATAGTTGCTCTTTGTGGCGTTGGGCCACTGTTCGGAAGAGGCCTTTCTTCACGCGACTGCGGGCTCCACCCATGTCATCGTCTGGGTCAGCACAATCTGTGAAGAGATGCGCAACCTGCTTGTCCGAAGAAGCTGCCAAGAGTCGTGTGACATTGTCATTCAGTGGGTCCTTGTTCTTTTCCAGCCAATTCTCAGTCGAGTACTCTACCTCAGCAGCATAATGGGTGAGAACAAAGCCTTGGGTCAGAAGTGATCGTTTATACTTGGTACTCTTGCGGTCCCACAGAGAATGCAGCTTGTCGGTGAAGCTCTTGTCGGTGGCTTTGGGCATAACACAGTCTTCGTCTAGACAGGAGAAGATTCCAATAGGGTTTGACAACTCGATGAGGTCGATTGTGGGCTGAAGGTCGCGCCCAAAGTCGATAAACTTCCACTCTATCTGCTCCCGGGCGTACTCTTCTTGTTCTAAGACGAACATGTGGTGGTTGAAGAACTGTTGTAGTTTCTCGTTTGTGTAGTTGATGCACAGCTGTTCAAAGCTGTTCTCATCGAAGATTTCGAAACCAGCGATATCGAGCACACCAATGAAGTGCGAATCGTCTGCACCAGTGCCTGTCTGGTCCAGCTGCCGATTGATGCGGTCAACGAGATCGCCGAAACCACGCTCGTATATGCCCTTGGCGAGTGCGTCAATAGAGAGGTTGACCTGCTCCGGCGTCTGTACTTTCTCAACCCACTCTCTACCAGCCTTCACCCGAGGATGCAATAGCGCTTTAATGAAGTCCTCCACAGAGATGCCAAGTAACTGGGCAACAACCTGAGCGTGCTGTTCAGCTGCAAGATCCAGGGTTGCTTGATCTGCTCGCCGGCTCTCCTTTATTGCGCGAATGTTTCCTAAGTGAAGGACTGCGGCAACGGTCTTCAGGATGGCAAATTGCTCCTTGTCACTGAAGCCCATGACATGGAAGGCCTCAATCAAGCTGTTCCATTCCTCGGGGTCCGAGACACCAGAAATGACATCGTTGCCGTGTTTGGTGTATTCAAAATCCTCGGTATCTTTGTTGTCCAGGTAGAGCTCCTGTTTCATGTTGCTGTCCGTACCGCGCAGCAATTGATAGAAAACATGGTAGTTGCGCTCGTTGGAGTTGAGCCGCACCACTCTCGACTTTTCCAGGAGATACCAGTCAATGTATGCGCCAGTAATCTGGCCAGTCCGTGAAAACTCGATTCTGATGAACTTTCCAAAACGGGACGAGTTGTTATTCCGCACCGTTTGCGCGTTTCCGAATGCTTCCAGGATTGGGTTGGCACGTAGGATCTGTTCAGACAAATTGGAAAGCTGACGCCCTCCCGACTTGACGTGTGGGGTGTCCGAGTTGGCGACTGCAGCCAGGTACTGGATGACCTTTTTCGTATTTTCTGTCTTACCCGCACCAGACTCTCCCCTGCGAATGATTAGCCAGCGTTCTTCCTAACAGCGTGTTCACTCACGTTACGAGAATGCTTTGATTTGTGCCCTCCTCGATGAGGTTCCGAAAGGCATGGTCAGCCATTGCGAAGATATGTGGTTTGGTCTCTTCCCTGCTTCGCCCCCGATACATATTGATGTACTCTCTTGAGTATATAGGCAGTGGACAATATGGGTTTACTGTGACCAAGAACAAGCCGGAGTACGTCTACAAGATGTCAGCGCAATACTACATATTCCAGGCACAAGACAAGCAGGACGTACGTATATCAGGTCGGCCTGGTAACGCATGTGTAAGTTGTGGATGACTGAGGGCTCGTTGAGATGTGTGAGTTCGGCCATGTCGTCGATCTTGTCAAACTTGGCCGGATTGACCTTATCAATCGCATCGGCGTCGACCTCCTGCTGGGTGCCGTTGTCGCATTGCACCAGTATCTTTCCCTCTGGGAGATCTTCTACGACCCAGCCCCGGACGAAAGCCGTGACCGGGTCTCTGAGCCAGACATAGCGTTTGCCGGAGAAGTCGTTCTCGCCCTCTACGATTCCACCCAAACGGGGAGGCTCATTGTCATCTTCGGAGATGAACTGAGGTGCAAAGGTGCCTCCCAGTGTGCTGTTACGATGCGAGTTGGAACGTGAGCGTGCTGTATCACTGCGGCCGAGGGTGGGGGAGGTAAGGTTGGTGAGGGAGCGGTGGCGTAAGTGTCCCATGGCGGGCTCCGCTTCGGCCAGCGGCGAGGAGATGAGGGTGGAGTGTGGACGATTTGTAGAGTTCTGGCCAGGAGTAGATATGGAAGTATTCCTGGCAAACGGGCTGTTGCGCGAGTTGCGCGCGAAAGGGCGGCCATTGGGCGCCGGCGCGCTCATGGCGGAGGTGTCGGCGGAGGTATATGGCGGTGGGTGCTAGAGGATTATGTGCCAGACATTGTATGTAACCACAGTGCCGGATGCAAGAAGCAGAATGCAGAATGCAGAATGCAGNNTGCAGAATGCAGAATGCAGGACGTGTGGGACAGAAGCACAACAACGCACGGCCTGCCTCTGGGGAAGTTGGTGGAGAGCGAATCTGCAGATTGGCGGGAGCATGCGCTACCGCCCGTCGTAAACAACCACAGCGGCCTTGCCCCTAGCAACGTACCACGCCTGACGCCACACGCAGCCACACCCAACGCCCGCTGACTCGCGCCGCGCGTGCCCACGTAAAGTCACGTGCCCTCTGCAGCGACCCAGCCCGTCGCGAAATTGAACATTCACCACTCGGCTTGGACGACACTGCTTGCGCAAAGGCTCCATCGCTGCCACGCCCGGACGAAGCTCTCTCATCCGCCCCGCCCATCCGCGCAACCCATCCCTGCCGCCATTTGCCGTCGCCGTCATCACCGCCATCGCCGCTGCCGCCGCCTCGGATCCATGCGTTGACGCTAGAACCAGCCGTGCTACACGACGCGTAGAGCTCCAGTCCGTCGCTGCTGCACTCGGTCATGGCCAACAACTACTCGCAGCCGTTCTACGGCTTCCCTAACGGCTTTCCTCCTCCGCAGTTTCATCCGCCCCCAGGCGCGCCGCCAGAAGAACAGCGCGGCGCTCCTCCGCTGCAGCAACTGCCCGGCATCAACTTCAATTCATATGCACAGAACGGCCAGCAGCAGCAGCAGCCGCCACCGCCGCCGCCCCCAGCGCGTGAGTCGCCTGCCCCAGACCAAATGTCTTAGATTCCGCCATGCTTACACAATGCGCAGCTTCCTGGCCACCGCAACTGCCTCCCGACGCAAATCTCTGGGCACTCTTCCAGAATGGCGCATTCCCTCCACCCAACCTGCCCCCGCCGCCGTTTGCTCCCATGGGCTTTGCTCCGCCGTCGCTTCCCCAGACTCCGCAGAATCTCGCCTTACCCACGCACTTCCCACCTCCCTTTGCCCAACGGCCTGCACACCCACCTGCGCCACCTCAACCAACCGCATCCACGCCCGCGTCTGCGCCCGTTCCCGCCAACCAGCGCATACAGAAAATTATGGACAGCGACCGCGAGGATGGCGAAGTGAGCGAGACTGACGCATCTCAGCCGCCTCCACCGGCCAAGGTGAATGGTGGACCCCCTCCTGCTCCTGCTGTCCAGCAGAACGGCTCGAGCAACAAGGGTACAAGGCAGCAGCAGGACAACCAGCCGACGGTCGTGGAGAAACTACAGCAGGACCGCGAGTCTGCGAAACAATTCATCAAACTTCTGCACAGCAACAACATCCCATACCGTACTCTGGCGGATGAGAACCTTGACCCCGAGTTACTCAGAGGCTTGTATCAAAGTCTGAACCTGCCCTCTGAGCCCGCTCCCATTCTGCCACCCAAGCCATCGAGCGCGCCAGCCGTTCAGCCAGCAGCTGCCTCACAACCCAGTACGATGCCCGCGATCAAAACAGGAGCCATTCCCGCACCCTCAGTCAAGACTGTCGCGTCACCAACTGCGCCAGGTGACCGCAAGGATTACATTGCTCGTCTGCAAGCCGCAAAGGCAGCGAAACAGGCAGGAACATCCAAGCCTGTGAGCCCTGCGCAGCAAATAACGCCCGCTAAGCCCAAGACTCCTCAGCCTGCAATCACACCCACTGCCAAACCACCCGTGACTGACGAGCAGAGGGCTCGTAACACCGAACTGATCAAGCAGCGACTGGAGGCAATCAAGGCGAGGCAGAAAGCGCCGGCCGCAGCCAGCAATGGTGCTGGGCAGCCATCTGGTCCCTCCCAACGAGCAGAGCCGGCCCAGGTCGCGGAACCAGCTACAGGTGGTTCGGCCACTCCTACAAATCAAAGTTTCATGTCATCTTTTACTGGAATCCCTGGTCTGTTCATGAATTCCACTCCGGCTTCCAGCACCGCCATTCCTACCGTATCTCAACCTTCGTCATCTGTATCTCAGAAGCCACATGCCTCAAGGAAAGATATGCCAGCTTCGCAGGGACCCACTACACCCTTTGGCCGATCTTCTCATGCTCGTACAGAAGACGAGTCCATGATAATGCAGATCAGTGAGGATGAATCCAACGGCAGCGAAATGGACATTGAGGACGATCCACCAGCCCCCGCAGTTACTCAAACGCCCCGTCAACCTCCTGGAAATCTGCCCAACTTTGCCTCCCATGCCAGCTCTGCGTTATCTGCTGGTAGTACACCTGGGTCACAGACGCCCAGCACCCTTGCGCGGGAGAAAGAGTTGGCAGACAAAGAGAAGCAGCTGGTTGCAATGCGAGAGACACTTAAGAAAAAGCTTGCTGAAAAACGTGAAAGAGATAGATTGGCTTCCGCTGCGGCTGCTTCTTCACCCATAACCCACAAGTCTTCGACGGCAGCGCTGCCACCTCAAAACCATACTCCAACTAAGCCTTCTACCACCACCGCCAAAAACACTGCACAATCTCGCCGCGCTGAAATCCAGTCTAAACTCCCTACTCTGGACGCAGAGATAGCAAGCAACACAAGCAGAATGGCTGAATTGGCCAAGGAATTGGAGCAGCTGACCGCACTCAACGAAAGGATCGCAAGAGACAAGGAACAGCTGACAAAGGAACTGGAGAGTCTTGGTGTCGACACAGAGGGCATGTCTCATGCGGAACTTCGTGCAAAGAAGGATGAGATTGAGCGTGAGCAGTCTCCAGAATCCAATGCCCAGTCTCAAGATGTGGACACTGCCCCTCAGTCTTCTACGAACAACAACTCCCTCCCTGTGCGACCATCCTATCAAAATTCAGGTTCAGGCATCACGGACAGCTCAAAGTCTGGCCTTCCTAACCGGCCGCCACTCCCAAACCAGCCTTCTCAAGAATACACCACGCTTCCGGGCATCGGACAGAGTACTACGCAAGCTCAGAACCAATCTCTGTCTAGTACGAACCAGGTCAACCTGCCCTCGAAGCCGGAAATGACATCCAATTCGAACGGCACAATCCATGCAGCCGAAGATAATGACGCTAGAGTGTCTAGGTCGCAAAGTTCAGCCGCTGTGTCTGATGGTGATATGGGTGAAGATTTCTATGACGCTCCGCCCCCCACTAAAAACCATGGCGTCGTGCAGCTTGATGGTTCCAACGCAGACATTTCTGGCGCCTTGGGAATGACTGAACCAGCCAACATACCTTCCCCATCAGAAGAGGAGGTCGAGATGTCAGTTTCCGAGGGTGAGGACGGTGAGGACGAGGAAGAGTATGAGCCAGAATATGACCCAGAGGACCACGCGGTCGTGGGAGATGCTTCAACGACGGAGGCCCAGAACACACAGATAAGGATTCCATCTGCGTCTGCATCGCATAGTTCTGCAGAGAACGAGGAGGCTTACGAACCACCCGACGCTGATCAGGATATGACTGATGTACAAGACGGGGCTCTTCCGGCGGAGACTCTGCCACCAGCAAGTCAAGCTGAAGCAGAGGATGGCGCCATGGACATTGCTTCATCGTCAGACGACAGCTCAGACGATTCTGATTCCGGTTCCGATTCCGATTCGGATGAAGAATCCGAGTCTGGCTCCGAAGCGGACAATACCATCTCTGGAAGCAATCCTTCTCATCCGGTCACTAACATTGCTGATGATCTAGCACCCGAATTGCAGTCAAGGACAATATCGGTAGTGGACGTCGTGGAGCCTGTATGTCACATCACTTCTTTGAGAAACTTGGCTAAAACAGAACAGGAGCCCGCACCTGAGGAGAAGGATGATGAGCCGCCCCCGTTCAAGCCGTACGAAAGTCCACTTCGAATGTTCAAGTCATATCGCTATCACCCAACTTATTCGCAAGATGTACCTGGAGGTTTCCTGTCCTTGACATTTAGCCACCAGATAGACCCCGATACGCCATTCTGCCAGACAGAGACAGAAGGTGGCGCTTGCACTTACCCTGAATGCCCTGCACAGCATTTCAGGGACGCGATCATCACTGGTGCGTTGTTGAGCAAAGGAGTTTCTGCCATTTGTCATTGCTTCTCCCCTTCATTGTACGCAGACTGACTAGATTTTTGTGTAGGTGACAAGCTGCTTCTCCAACTCGGAACAGCAAACCCAGGCAAGACGTCTGAAGAGAAGCAGAGGTGGAATGATGGTCTCCGCGGCGTACTTAAGGAGCTCCGCCAGAGAAACATCAAAGATCCAAACGGCATTGCCGAGGAGATTGCGCGATACCGCCGTCAATTTCTCGACGATGACACGCGCGTTGTCAACTTGTGAAGTGTGAAATGAGTATCACCATAAGTGTGTAGATGGCAGCTTATGCGCATCTTCCATTAGGGTCTTCCCGACATGGTAGTTGCGCGCACCCTCGTCCTCTACTGACTTTTCAATGCAACAGCAAACGATGTGCGTCTCTTCTGCACTCTCTCCCCTCATCGTCCCCTCCCTGTCCGCCTTTGAAAGAGGTTGGTCGAAGGTATATATACATTCATTCATGTATACATGTCTCGGTCCTTTTTTCCATCAGCAAAAGATTTCTTGTGCATAAACGACATGCGGCACGCGGCACGCGTACAGAGCCAAGCTGTCTTTCTCCATGAGAAACACACATTCACTCCCCTTTGTCTTTCCAGGATTGTAAGCATCGATACCCCCTCCGAACCAAGTTCTACTTCTACTTCTACTTCCCTTTTCTTGCATTTGGGTGGCACGAAAAAAAAATCGATAGCGAAGGAGAAAACTAGGCGTTTGGAGTTACCCTACCCCTTTCCCCACCCAACAACAATCATCGTCTTTGGACTAAAAGTTCTTGAGACGGACGAAGCTGGGTTCTTTTCAGGGTCTGGGAATAGTGCGTTTGCATTGCTCGCGCGCCCTCTGACATAGCAAACCCTCCCAGACCTCTCTTTTGTCAAGGAGGTAGACAAAGCAAACCAAACTGTGTCCATGGGAGACTAGGCACTTGGTATGCTGCGAGGCCCCCCTTCTTCATCCTTCTGCCTAAATGAGAGATTTGGTAGTCTCTTCTTCTCTGCAGTCCGTGTTTCCTTGGTAAAAACGAATGGACATAGCTGGAGACGCATGTGTGGGGCCGGCGGATTGGTGGTAATGGGTGATTGCTAGTTTTTCGTAGATGAAAGAATAATAATGATAACTGGCACTCTTCCATCTTTGTTCTTGGGTTCTCACTTCACTTTTTTTTTACCCTTTTTCACCAGCATCACAATCTAGGCAAAGAACGCACAAGCGATTTAGGGATCGAAGAAGTTGGTTCAGCTACATGAGCAACAAAAGATAGTACTACTTCAGGTCCTCGACTTTTGTCGATTACCTCCCTTTTCCAATCTCAAAAACACATTCTTTAGTTGGAGATACCAATGACACCGCAAGCGGGGCGGCCTCCAGCATTGCCAGTCTTCTTCGACTCCTCGTGGCCACCCTTGCCAAGGTCGTCGGTACCAGCGTGGACGACAATGGTGCGCTGATCATATCGTTAGTCTCTCTGTTACTAGTCACTAGATGGAAAGAAGGGGGAACATACGCCAATAACGCTCTCGGAACCAATCAGCTTAATAAGCTTGTCAGTGACGCTTCCCTGAGCATTGCCCTGGGCGTCAGTCTTGAAGTTGCCCAAGTCACCAACGTGGCGCTCCTCATCGCTGGGGGCGCCGTGGGTCTTGTTGTGGGGGTTGACTATAGTGCGAATGGTCAGCTTAACCATACTTTGTAAATACCAGGAACCGCAGAGGAAAGAAACTCACAGTGAGGTCCAGCAGATGTGCAGCCGTTTGTGTTGTCGCCAAAGGCGTGGACGTGCATGCCACGCTCAGCGTTGGCATCGTGGCCGGTAATGTTCCATGAGATGGTGGTAGGGGAGGACTCGTCGGCCTGCTCAAAGGTAACGGTTCCCTTGACGTTGGAGTCTCCACGGAGGACGGCGACTATGTTATGCGTTAGCAGTCATGTCTCTTAGATCCTTGAGCATTGCCCGGGCCCTCCCGTGTCCGCAGGGCCATCAGGGTATTCTTTTCACACGCCAGAGAGCGACTTGATTGGAGCAAAGACGACGGCGGTGCAGGTACACCAAGCAGCCGTGAACCGGGAGCTCGTCCACGGCTTCTAGAAAGGCCATCAAGGTCCTCTCCATACGCCCAACTCGTCCAATTGCCTCTCTTCGTCTTTCTAGGCGGCCGCTTTGGTGTACCCGCTAGACATGGTGCGCGGTCGTCTGCAGCAATGAAATCTGCTCAATCTCACGCAAACCCGCCCGAGTTGGATGAACCCCACCTCGGGCAAAAAGCTTGGTGATGCTTATTGTACGGCTGCGACTTACCGGCTTTGACCATTGTGGCGGTTTGTGTAATTGAAGAATTGATGGAGGAATTGATGAGGTTTCTTCTGGTGGTGAGATGTTCTAAGCTTGGGGCGATGGAGGGGGGAGAGGAGGTAGCTTCCGTCGGGGGAGGTGAGCTTTGAATGCGGGGCCGTCTAGTGACGCAACGCCCGCCAGGACCCGCCAGAGCTGTTGACACAAGCAGTAAAGCCGAGCCGGCAGATGATAAATCTACGGTTCCAGCCCCTCTGTCTGTCTCATCCGGTGCCATGCCATGCTGGCATCGTCCCACGCAGTTAGTTCACGGTGTCTCATGCAGGCACGCATAGTATGTTGCATCAGGGTCGGGTTTTTCACGTGTCAATTTTTTTCTATCTACGTGCCATCCGAAGCTCCCGTCAAGTCTCAATGCTCAAACTGGAAGAAAACGTCGTAAATTATATCATATCCTCATTCCCTGGCCGATTATCGGACCATGCAATTTATGCCTGCTGGATCTTCTCGCGGAGAATGTCCTTGAGGGTGACGGCGTCAGCGGCGAATTTCGAGATACCCTCACGGAGCTTCTCGACGGCCATCTGGTCCTCGTTGAAGTAGAAGCGGAACTCGGCCTCGTCGTTGATGTAGCTCTTCTTCTCAATGTCGAGCTTGCTGGCGTCCTCAGCAACGAGCTTCTTGGGCACCTCATCCTGGGAGTTGTAGAGCTGCTCGAGCAGGTTGGGCTGGGCCTGTCAGTAACTGAAATAATACATAATACCAAGGACAATGTCACTTACAGCAATGGTCAGGTAGTCGCAGCCAGCAAGTTCTGTGACCTCGCCGACGCTACGGAAAGAGGCGCCCATGACGATGGTCTTGTAGCCGTGCTTCTTGTAGTAGTTGAAGATTTGCTGGACGCTCTTGACACCGGGGTCCTCCTCCTTGGAGTACTCCTTCTTGGTCGCGGCCTTGAACCAGTCAAGGATACGGCCAACGAAGGGGGAGATGAGGTAGGCACCGGCCTCAGCGGCAGCAA
>JAODYC010000053.1:5186-18644 GCA_026262405.1 Curvularia hawaiiensis
CCCCCCCCCCCCCGCACGCATAGTGTCCACGGAAACGCGGACTGCCAATGCCCTTGACTCTGGCGCGTCATTGATTCTTCAACATCCCGCTCATCTGCGTATAGCGTGTGATAGTGATTGAACTAAACTTTCTTGTGTGATCTATGCAAGACCGCCTCGCCAACCAATCACTAGAGAAAACTTGCAGCCCATTGAGCTCGAGCCGCTAACAAATTTTCTTTTCTGGGAGATCGATTGGAGGCGGGAACAACAAATCTCATCATCATGGGCTCCTAGTGGTTGGCACAAGCCACGCTTCGTCATCTCGGAAAGGGCGGTAAACAGTGCAAAATCTTCTATCATGTATGCAGCATATCGTCCCGCTAGAATATTCTTGCAGAGTATTAAGAAAGTCGAGAAAGTGCGTTTGTCGTATAGAACGGCACAGCAGCTTGGAGACCATTCCCATACCGAAACAGAAGTCAAAGCCACGGTAACCCTGCAAGTTTCTGTGTAATGCAACGAGCCGCTAGACTACAGTTTTGAGTACCCTACGTAGTATGTCCGTGCATCTTCGATTTCTAGATTGAACGTCAAGATGTTATGCGGGGTTTTATGGGCGTCAGCTGCCTTTGCAATCTCCTGCGCTACAGCAACTCTTTCTCCGGCGCCCGTCCAATCTCTACATCATTTCGTAGCTTCTCTCAGTAAAGCTGCCGAAGTCTACTTTCCTGGTTCAGAAGGATTCTCCAACGCAACTTTACGATGGGGCGCTGCGCAGACCCCGCAATACGACGTAATTGTCAAAGTTGCAACAGAGGCAGACGTACAGAAGACCGTTAGGTGACTTCATCTTTAGTCCTTCGGCATTAAGCTTACAGCGGTTCAGATCAGATATGCCAATACAAACGATAAACCGTTCCATGCTATTTCTGGCGCACATGCGATCACGGCCTACCTCAGCAATATTAAGAACGCTGTTGGCATCTTGATGCGTGGTATGAATGACATTTCAATCACGCCCAATGGGAATACCGCTCTCATTGGAGGCGGTATTCTCAACGGCGATGTTCTCGATTACTTGTGGGCCCATGGGAAGCAAACCATGACCACGGCGTGTGCCTGCGTTGGCTATGTCTCTCCTATTCTCGGTGGTGGGCATGGCTGGAATCAAGGTCGTTATGGCCTAGCAGCCGACCAGCTCGTTTCGGCACGTATGGTACTCGCCAATGGGAGCGCCATCACTGTGAATGAGCGCAATTCCGAGTTGTTCTGGGCGATTCGCGGCGCTGGCCACAACTTCGGTATTGTGACTCAGGCTGAAATCAAGATCTACGACCGGAAGCCGAGCCTCGCTCAATGGACGGTTAACGTTTTCTACTTCACTCACGACAAGATGGAGGGTATTATAGATATTGCGAATACCTGGCTGGAGAGTCGCAACAGGGAAATTGAACTAGAACACTACATCATGTTCTACTTCGATTCAAAAGTGGACCCGATCAATGTAAGACTCTGTTCATGGGCTTCGGGTGTGCTAATGCTGACCATACAGCCAATCGTTGGCGTTTGGGTAATCTATCAGGGCGCCACCATTCCAGCACATTACACCAAGCCCTTCCACTCATTATCGCCCGTGTCTACTCAGTTCGGGCTAACAGATCTCGCTGGGGTAAGCGTTTTCACAGGTGCAGATTGGAAGGGGGCATCTTGCGAGAAAGGCCTTAGTCGCTCCGTAGTTCCAGTGTCAGCAGATACATACGACGCCGCTTCGCTACGAAAGGTCCTCAACATAATGATGAACTTGCCTGCAGAGCTACGTGAGACCGTAGTTCTCTTGGAAGGCTACTCCACAAACCGCGTTGGCCAGATACCAAGCAACAGCACCGCATACCCAGACCGAGATGGGCAGCTTCTGCTCTCGCCGTTCATGACATACAGCAAGAACGCTAGTCTTGATGCCACAGCCTGGTACTATGCAGGGAAGCTGCGCGACACCATGATCAAGGGGACAGGTAAGGCCCATAAGGCATATGTCAACTATGCGAGAGGTGATGAGACGACCGAGGAGCTGTACGGGCCTGAGCCGTGGAGACTGGAAAAGTTAAGACGGCTAAAAAAGGAATACGATCCGCATGGGCGATTCAACTTTTTTGCTCCAATCATCTAACCGGATTCTGGAGAAAGACGGAAGAGTTGGGAGAAGAGACTCTCAGGGAGCTTCTAACGTCCATTTTTTGCCAATAGAAGGTCCTGGTCGAACTCATAATTACACTTCAAGTCTTGAGGTCCACCTACTGCGCGTACATGTCATATCTCTTTCCAATCTCGTTCCTCGCTTTACTCGATTCCTCTTGTTCATTCGCGCCCAAGTCCCTTCCGCTCACTCGCCAGACTCTGCGTCCAACACAACAAAATGTGGGCATAGCATCAATGCTACAGTAACCCAAAAGTTCGATTCAACATTGTATCCGGCGCTAGGAACCGTCTCATGTCGAAAATCTTCCGCATATGCATTGTAGTTATCATCATAATCACCAACCAATCCGATCGAGTTCTCACTAACACACGTACGTCTCTAGCGTACCCAAGCATATGTTGGTACCTCTTGGCTGCTAACTGCGCGTAGCTCGTTCATGCTGAGCGCTTATTCATACGCTTACTGATCTCTCGACCCGCCAGTTCCGTGCGACTTTGTCCAATCGCCTCGAGTATTCTCGCGAGGGTCTAAGGCTTACTCGGCTGTAGTTTACATTTGGGCCACGACGTGGTCCACGCGAGATGCATAATATCGCACCTGCAGCTGGGTTGGGTTGGAGTCAACGTGGTGCCTGATATAGCCCCAAATGTGAACCGACTATGCCGATTCAACGAGCTTATAGACGAGTGATCCCTTTCTATGTAGCCGGAAGTCATTACTTCGTACCATAGTACGATCAACTCGAAGATGTTTAGGCTACCAAACTACTCTGCGCCAGCTGGCAAAAGCATCGCTCTATCGCCATACTGCAGCCCATCCGAGAGCGACATATACGCAAACGAGGAAAACCCTTTCGATGCTTTACGGAGAGCGAGTGCAACAAGCGAAGAAGTTTTCTCGGACGAAGCGATATCACCTACAAGCACATGGTCGAGTTCAACACGTCCATCGACAGCGCCAGTCCGTCGCCAAATAGTCAAATCAAAGACATTTCCCACCTACGAGCGCGCTTCACAAATCACTGCGGCTACATCACAGGGACTTCGAAAGATACTCCCAGAATTAATCCCTCTTGACGAGCAAGCAAAGACCCTCAGACTCCAGGCACCTTTCGTATACGCAACTCAATCAAGTAATCTACCGCAATACCAAATACAACCCGTCCAGGACCGCGACGGCACGGTATTGACTCTCAACATCCGTCGAGTTCAGCCGCACGAGACACGCTCGTGTTCTGTTCCAGCGCAATATGGAGCGCAAGGCCGACGCATACGCTACGACGAAGAAAGCACATTGTACAGCATCTCAGAATACGAAACGAAAGGACGGGGTGAAAGTTCTCTGAAGGGTAGCATTCAGCTTACGACGGGAAAGACATTGTGGGGTGGCCAGTGGACGCGAATTTGGCATGTTACCAAATGCCAGGCGCAACACCAGGATTGTGACTACCGAGGTAGCTGCGAACCCGAAAAGCACCTTTTGTTCTGCATCAAGAAAGGCGTGTGGGAGGATGCAGAAGGGGAGATTGTTGGGCGAGAAGGGAATGGTAGACTAGGTAGTTGGTCCGCGAGATGGAAAGGGTCCACGTCTGGATCCGAGAATGAAAGCAGGGTCCTAGATATGATGGATGGGGTGAGGAGGAATAGGAGCAAAAGCGACTTGTTGGTTGCGTGTTGGGTGATGAGGCTATGGATGGCGGGGGAGTCTACATGGGAAGAGAACTGATACGTGGACTTTAGTTAAATTCTTATCTCGTCGAGAACAAAAACTAAAATCTGACGTGTTTCGACAGCTGCTCGACACTCAGTAAGTGGCGATCGCCGTTGCTGGAGAGGTCTACTGGCAAAGTCCTGTTTTCACTGGCATTTCGTGTTCTGGATACGTGCCTATTGCAAGTGTGGAGTTTTCTTTTTGATTAGGGATATGTTCTACGCTAGCAAAAACACGTAGCAAGTTCCATTTTTTTTCGGGATACGAGTGCTGGTCCTTGTCGGTAGACATGGCGTAGGCGCGCCATTGAGACCGAGCGCCACAGCCAAGGGGCCGACTTGCCTAGGGCACCGCCTCATGCACCTGTCCCTAGCACCATCGCTTTCAGAGGGGCATTCGCGACTCCGGCGATCACCACGGCCACGATGCCCCTTTCCACCCCTTGAATACGACACAACACTCGAATGTACTGAATTCCGCACTCAACAGACCAAACATTCGACATCCGGCCGCTGAGCCCCTGTCCTCGCGATGCCGGCCATCACCCCCTCCCGGCTCGCCATTATCGCTGTCGCCTTCTCGCTATTAACCTTCCTCTGGACATTCGGGCTCCCGGTTCAGTCCGGCCAGCCAGAAGTTCCTGTGATAGATCATTATGAGCACAAAAACGTACACACCGACCCTATCATCCCGCCGCCTGCTCTCGAGACGCACGCGACAATTCCAGGAGATCGACCCGTCGAGCCGGATGACCATCGATGGGACGACAAACAAGGCGCCAAGGGTCAAGCAGCCCCTTCGCCTACCATAACTGGCGTAGCCGACTTTGAAGAGGACGGTGGACGATGGGAGGACAAGGGAAACGCGCCTGCTGCACCCTCTACGCTTCTCACCCACAAAATTGTCGCCTCCAAGAGCGCTGATGACAATGAGACATACGAACCCACTGCGGCCGCCATTCCGCCTCCATCGACGCAAGTTGTGGAGGAGCATTGTCGAAACCTTGCGCAGGCAGAACATGTCATGGTGGTGCTGAAGACATCAAAGGCCGACATTGAAAAAGTCAAGACGCAACTCCACACGTTGCTTTCCTGCGTACCCACCTTTGCCATTTTCAGCGATCACGAGGGCGAGTTTGAGGGCCACAAGGTATACGATGCGCTCAGTACTGTTAGCCACGATGTCAGATTTGTGAACGATCAATTGAGCGATCAATTCCAAGAGTACCAAATTATGCGTGCGGATGCCGGACACAAGCCGGATGCTGCGAAGCTGAAAGAGCTAGACAAGTGGAAAATGCTTCCAATGGTGTACAAGGCATACCACATGAACCCCAGTGCTAGGTTCATCGTGTTCATCGAGGAAGAGACTACTTTGAGCTGGACCAACTTGTTGCAATGGCTCAGCAGACTGGATTACCGGATACCCTACTACAGCGGAGCCCCCGCTTTCATTGCCGGAACTCAGTCGGCGCAGCGCAGTCCGGGCATCATGATTTCTCAGGGCGCCCTGCGGAGATTTGCCAAGTCTTATGACGAGTTGTACACTAGCAAGTGGGAGCCAGCCACTGCAAAAGAATGCTGCGGAGACCTCATGTTGGCAAAGGCCATGGCAGACGCACACGTTGAACTGTACTCCTCGTGGCCTCTTCTTCAGACCGAGCAGCCCAACAGTCTTGACTATACCAAGAGGGTTTGGTGCGCACCGGCAATCTCGTGGCATGGGGGCAATCCGGAGCAGGTCAATTGGCAATGGGAACTCGAGAAGAAATGGACCAGCGAAAAGGGTTGGAAGACGCCGTATCTGTTCCGGGACGCATTCCAGGATCATTTGGTGCCACACATTGGCACCGAAAAGGACGACTGGGACAACATGAGCGAGGATGCTAAGATTACTGCGCCAGCGGGCAGACAGCAGCAGATTAAGGACGAGGCGCAGAAGGCCAAACAGCAGCAAGACGAAGAGGAGCGGAGGAAGCAAGAAGCGCTTAAAGAGGCAGAAATACATCCCCAATCGCAGGATAAACCGGGAAAAGAAGATTTAATGAAGGAGCACAAGCACGAGATCCTCCAGACTCCTGGCACTCACGAGACGGAACCTCAGCCTCAAAGACGAGAAGACAAGAAAGAACCACCCAACTGGGACAAGATCCCCGAGAGATATCCCAACGCCGCTGATAGCGTCGACGCGTGCCGGAAGACATGCGAGGAAGTCGAGGATTGTAAGCAATGGCGATATCTGAAAGACGGAGATGGACAATGCCACCTTGGCAAGGTGATACGGCTGGGTGGCATAGTTGGAGACGGGCGATGGAAGAGCGGGTGGATGACTGACAGGATAGACAAGGCCAAGAAGGAGTGGGAATGCAAGAATGTACAGTGGAGGTTTTACCAGTAGGTTATTTTGATTAGATCTTTGTATTCGACTCATGTTTGCAATGAGGCTACGCATTTAGCAAAATGATGGAGTTGGTGGTGTTATTTGCAGGATGCAAGATGGAGGCTCGCAGTGTCTTGGGTGATAGAGCAGAGTGGTGGTTAGAACACGTTGCCGAGGAGGCATGTGGTTGTATGTATACCCTCTTGTTGCGATTAACTAGATTTGTGAACACAGAGCGTTCCAAAAAGCTACTCTTGAAATATTGGATGTCGGGAGAGCGCGTGAGATTCCTGTTGGTGATTCGTGTTGAAGGTTGGTATCCTTCAGTACTTGTAGTATGGTAGCTTACACTCAACGCGCCAAGCACCCGGCACGTGATTGCGCATCATCGCAGCATCCTACGCAACACGCGCACCCTGTTCCTGGCCGACATTTTCAAGGCGACCAAGAAGCGAAAAAAAAAAATCAAGTAACACGCCTTTCCGCAACGTCACCTACCGCCGCCAAATCTCCCAACAATATCCTTTTTCGAGTCTGGTAGGTTTCGGGTCCAGCCTCGCCAGCCACGCAGTGTTCCCCAGCCCCTCCAAGCCATGGCCGCGCCCAACCACCTTGATGTGCACGCACCCCGCCACGTCTGTACAAAAGTAGCCGCATGCGACCTATTTTCATGGTCCTGGAAAAATTCTCATCACACCAAGACTACATTGTTCATACACCTTCAGCACCTATACAATTCGTCTGTTGTTGGTGATTAGCATCTCAAGGTTTACCTTCCCCGGATCACACCTTAGACTAAGCTTGGACCCATACATTTGCTGCGTTGTCAATCGAGACCAAAGCAACCCATTCTCTTTTTCATTCGGACACCAATTCTTCATCGCAATTCAAGCGCAGTGAAAGAGAAGAATAGAAGAAGCCGAATCACACAGTGCGCATACATTTTTCTTACTTGGCTGTCAAAACAACTTGAAGCACATTTAGCTAACAGCCTCCGCAGTACTGTCTATACACCGACTTCCGACTCCAACACTATCCACACCGTCTTTTTCTCTCACACACATACAACAACCCACTCTTCTCCCAACAAGCAAGCAAAGCAATCCTCGCCAAAATGCAGCGCAACATCGTCATCTTCCTCATCATCCTCATTCTCTTCATCCTCATCGCCGCAATCGCTTACGGCATCTACTACCTGCAAACGCGCATGGCCGTCGGCGGCACCGCATCCTCTGTCTCAGACATGACTGAAGCGTAACCGACGACGTGGAAACCCGCCTTGTCCCTTTTTTTCTTCGACTTACCGTCTCTCCTTTTACCTGCGCCGTCCTGCCTATTACTGCTGTAGTGGCGGTATAGGGGGCTGGGGGTGAGGAGAGGCGACATGCACGAAACGAACGAGCGGAAACGTGTATATTTGATCAACGACGACATATGAACGACGCACGCAACGAGATGTGGAGATGTGGAGAATGATGTCTTTTTTTTATTGTTTGCGATTGCCATATATGGGCTTGCATTTGCATAGGCTTGGGAGTTTGTTTGGGTTCTGTTTTGTTTTTCTGAGAGGACTAGCCTAGAATATGGGGGCTATGCGGTATTTTTACGCAAAGGAGTTGTTACGAGATGTTTACATGAAGCGCAGAAAGATAATGGGGTTGGAAAAGAAAGAGTTCATATGGTCTGCAGACCGTGAATGGGAGGATATATATACCCGTAACGTTTTTGGAGAGAGTATCGGAATTGAAATCGAATCTGACTGAACATGAATGATTGCACATAACTGCGTGTGATTTAAGAATGGCTGGGTTTTCATGCTTGTCCACAACGATGTCCGTTGTAAGGTAGGCTAACCCAAACATCAGGCATTTCTTGTGTGCCATGTGTCTGGAATCCTAATATTGGTATCGATAAGTACAAAGTACAAGAAACAAGATCCTTGGCCTGTCCAAGGTAAAGCTGCATCCAAACTGCGCCGTATCCATATCCACACAGATGCAAAAAGGAAGCCTCCTCTTGAGATCCGGTTGAACTTTTCCAAAGAAGATAAGAGAACTCCAATCGACTATTTGCTCGTTCCGTACGTCGTAGCATCCCAACGCACGTGAATAGATAACTAAACAAAGTGGAATCAATCCCCTCGCCGTCAAAGACTGTGTAGGTACCGAGGATATGCAAGAAAGTTTCCAGAGTAGCATGGCCAGGAGAATCAGTTCTTGTAGGAGTGATTGGCGAGATGATTGGAGACTTGATCTGTTGTACAGATCCGATGATGAGCACGGGAGGAGAGCTGGTATGAGAGCATATCTTCAAGAAGCTTTGGCGGAGCAGAGTCTCCGGCGGCGTAGCATGGTATTGGAGAGTAGGTATTGTGCTCGACTGCGTATTTATTCACCTTGATGCAAGTTAATCCTCGGTCTGCATAGCGTTATTCGTATTTTGGTCACCATTCAGGTCCTCATCCTCGGTGTGTGTAAAGACAAGGTGGCTTTCGTAGTACTGCAGCATCTGTGAGACGTTAGCAAGAGGTTCGTATCCTATGGCGCCGTAAGAAATGTACCTTTTGCGGGCATTTTTGGTAAACGTGCTGAAGGGGATGTTGTGTCTTTTGCTGGTTGTTCCAGATGAGATAGGCAAACCTGCCCAGCTTGCCCGTCTTAGGGTCACGCATCTCCTCGACTGTATCGACATAGCTAACATCATGTTCCCAAGAACCCGGTGGTGGGCTCCATGACGCCTTCGCTACCTTTGGAGCCTTGTCTTGTTTCGCACGCTTGGTGCTTGTTGAAGGAGCCTCCGATCCAGATTTGACGCCTGAGAGTGATGGTCGACCCTTGCGTTTCTGGCCTTTTGGTTCGGGGCGACCGCCAATACTTTCAAAGTATTCGTTCAAAACGTCAATAGCACCCTGCCTACATTTGTTAGTGTTGACTCCACCAGGCAAAAGCAACCGTGACATACATGTTTTCCTCCGTCTCCCAAGTTCGGTCCTTGGGGTCATCGTATCCTTCCCACTTGACATCGAATTGGAGAACACCCTGTCGCTATCAGCGTTGCGCGCCTGGGATGGACCATGTTGCCCACCTTGTGAAAGCGATGACCGCGGATTGCCTCGACCACATATCTGTCGCATTGTCAGCGCAATGCGATGCGGAGCAGACTGGTGTGCGCGTACTCGTCCTCTGCGACCTCGCTGTCGTCGTCATCTTCGTCTTCGTCGTCTTTCGGCGCTGGTTTTGTTACTGGCTTCTTTGCCTCAACCCTCGAGGGCACATCCTCGGATTCCGAAGATTCGTGGTCGCTGAGCGCAGCTATTCAAGAGTCAGTTACTGAAATTCACACGGTGGTCAGCTAAGCAGGTCGGCGCAACTCACGCGGCATGGTGTTCGGTAGTCGCTAGTAATGACGACTGATGATGTGGAAATTTAAATGACCTCACAAGCTCTGGACAGGTTGAGTGAGAGGAGCCTGTTGTGCGCAATAGCGGACAACGGTAGGCAAGCGTTGTGGCCAGGCAATGCGCAAAGGTGAATGCGGTTCCATCAAAGGCCGAGCAGCGGAGGGCACGCGTTCGCGACAGGCGGCCGTGCGCGCCCATGCCAAGCCCTGGCCGGGGAAATTTCAAGACATGCGAGCTGTTTGGATGGACCCCACCACCCCTCATTGCTAACATACCCGCGACTCTTCTCGTGTGTACTTCCAAATTCTAGCTTCTTGCAAAGACTCGAAAAAGGGCTTTGTGGGCCGGCTGTTGTTTCACCATGGCGATGCGTAAGTTGTGCAGGCTGCAAGAGCTTCACTTCACTCTTTATAACCAACTTTACTAGCGAACATACACTAATTCTGGTGACTACAGAGGTCGATCTCTCCAACGGTATGCCTCCAAGCCGATTGCCAAACCACCGTCTCCCCGAAACCGTAGGCCCAGCGACTAACACCATGGATTGCAGCGCAGGTGATGAAAGATGAGGCGGGCAGGCCATTCATCATTGTCAGAGAGTACGTAGAGCATTGAACATGGAACGGGAAGACTCTTGAGGATACACTGGGGCTAATACATGGGACAGCCAGGGCAAGAAGCAGAGACAACATGGCAACGAAGCTGTCAAGTCCCACATTCTGGCCGCGAAGACGGTCGCCAACATTGTCAAGAGTTCTCTGGTGCGCAGTAGTGCTAGACATATAGGCAGACCAGAAATGAGCTAATGGAGTCTAGGGACCACGAGGACTGGACAAGATTCTTATTTCGCCCGACGGAGACATCACCGTTACCAACGACGGCGCCACGATTCTCTCTCAGATGGAAATCTCCAACCACGTTGCAAAGCTACTAGTCGAGCTGTCAAAGTCCCAGGACGACGAGATCGGTGACGGAACAACAGGTGTTGTAGTGTTGGCAGGAGCTCTTCTCGAGCAAGCCGCCGGTCTCATTGACAAGGGCATCCACCCAATCCGGATAGCAGACGGCTACGACCAGGCATGTGAGGTCGCTGTGGCCAAGCTGGACGAGGTCAGCGATGAGATCAACTTCTCCCGGGAGAACACCGAAGAACTATTCAGGGTGGCAAAGACCAGTTTGGGCAGCAAGATTGTTTCAAAAGCACACGACCAGTTCGCCAACATTGCCGTAGACGCCGTTCTATCGGTAGCAGACCTGGAGCGGAAAGATGTCGACTTTGAGCTTATCAAGGTCGACGGCAAAGTCGGTGGATCACTGGAAGATACACTCCTTGTCAAAGGTGTCATAATAGACAAGGACTTCTCCCATCCCCAGATGCCTTCCGAGGTCAAGGACGCCAAACTCGCCATCTTGACCTGCGCATTCGAGCCCCCTAAGCCCAAGACCAAGCACAAGCTCGACATCACCAGCGTGGAGGAATTCAAGAAGTTGCAGACCTACGAATCGGGCAAGTTCACTGAGATGATTGAGCAGATCAAGAACACTGGTGCCAACGTAGTAATATGTCAATGGGGTTTCGATGACGAGGCGAACCACCTTCTTCTCACAAACCAGCTCCCTGCTGTGCGATGGGTAGGAGGCCCCGAGATCGAGTTGATTGCCATTGCGACCAACGGCCGCATCGTACCAAGATTCGAAGATCTCAGCGCGGAGAAGCTAGGAACCGCCGGTGTTGTTCGCGAATTGACCTTTGGAACTACAAGAGACAAGATGCTGGTCATCGAGGAATGTGCAAACACAAGAGCCGTCACAGTCTTTGTTCGCGGCAGCAACAAGATGCTCATCGACGAGGCCAAGCGGTCGCTGCACGATGCTCTCTGCGTCGTCCGCAACTTGGTGCGAGACAACCGCATCGTGTACGGTGGAGGTGCGGCGGAAGTGGCATGCTCGCTTGCCGTCGAAGATGCCGCAGTAAAGGTGAACAAGGCTCGCTTAGTACTAGGTATTGTTAGGAGCTGACGTTCTGGCAGAGTCCCGGTCTTGAGCAATACGCGATGCGTGCTTTTGCCGAAGCCCTAGACGCAGTACCCATGGCATTGGCCGAGAACTCCGGTCTCAGCCCAATCGAGACACTTGCCAACATCAAGTCCCGACAAGCCAAGGAAAAGAACTACCGGTTAGGTGTTGACTGCATGCAGACGGGCTCCAATGGTAAGTGCTCCTTCTCTAGTGGTTGTCGTAATCAATGCACCCTTCTCGTTTCAGCAGCACCTGCTCTCTTCAGTCTTCACCGCTACTCAGCAGAGCCTGGATGACCCATGGTGTTTGGTGGAGATGTTGTGTGCAGTGCATCACCTCCACAGACGCCACTGTGGGGGTGGGGTGGTACGACCCCCCACGCGGCGACTGCTGCGCTGGCATGATACCACCACAGGTGGAGACGAGAAGGGTCATCTGAAACCTTCGCACCTTGCTGTCACTTCTATTCACGGCGGCGTGGGCCGTGTTGGCAATCCGATATCAAGGATCATGACTAACGTGGCGTTTGCAGACATGAAGGAGCACTTTGTTATCGACCCCCTGATCTCGAAGCGACAACAGCTCCTGCTCGCTACACAATTGTGCCGCATGGTACTCAAGGTGCGTATTGTAATTTTTGGTGTTTCGTAACATATTCCGGAATCCCCCTCCGACAAGCCTTCTTTGTTCTTCAGCCTGTGCGTTTTGCTTTTCTCCGGGTATCCTTTTGGACTACCGCTTTGACTTAAGCGCAATGTCGGGGAAGCGGGGAAGCAAGATTGGGGGCGCACAAGTGCTGCATGCATGCGGTAACATGCGACGCATACAACGTCGGCTGTGTTACCCGTGCTCGTCTTCATTGGCATCGGAGCCATTGACAGTTTTTGCATCATTCTGCTATGTCATTACACGGCTAACCAACTCATAGGTCAATAATGTGATCATTGCGGGAAGCGGGGATCAGGACTTCTAGACACCGCGTTTATGCCGTATGCATTCATCCCAGATGTACTGCTTGCGTGTAGGAGTCCGGTATACCAATACGCAGAGAACAGGGTTGGTTGGAATCCACTTATGCGGCGGCATATCCATGGACATTGAAAGTAAAAAAGAAATACAAGCACTACGATGCCCACATGACTGCATGATAATCTAAATGTACTGGGTGTGATGTATGAGGACTTGACAGGGTATGGTTGTGAAGCAACATGCTTTTTGCATCACTAAGACGAATGGCGGTTTGCTGGATACGAAGTAAGTACGTACGCTTGACTCGGCAGCTTCTAGTGTAGGTGTACATTGATACGATTGCAAAGCTGTTGTCTTTTTGATTTTTAGTTTCGTAGGCTGGGGGGCGACCTACCGTGTTTCTTTTTTCTTTGAGATGATTTGAAACTGCTAATTGCAGTAGGCGAGCTATTGTTTAAAAAAGGTAGAAAAAGTAAATTGATTACAGTTGTATGACATTACTCTCTGGACTCACTACCAGTCTCTCATACCCATCAATGGCTCCTTGTCCACGACATAAATTAGCAACACTACCCTTGAAGAACAAAGAACATAATGTGCATGACTATCTAGTCCATACCAAGTATGATCGCGATGCCATTTCATACATCACCATCCACGTTTCTCTCTTATCTTCCATCTTACAAAACATGGTGAGGGAGTGTTAGCTGTGAACAACTTCTTATACGCACGCAATATGCATCTTTCTTATACGAGCGGGAGATGTGTATGGGTGAGATGTGCGTAGAAGAAGAAGAAGAAG
>JAODYC010000053.1:46999-89585 GCA_026262405.1 Curvularia hawaiiensis
GTGTGTGTGTGCGTGTGTGTGGTATGCTATGTTGCGCTTTTCGGCGGGCGCGTGCAATCTTACCAGGAGCGTTCAGGAACAAGGCTGCCGGACAATGCATAACATGAAGGATGCTGGTTGCCTTGCCGATTTTCCGCTGTACCTGGCGGGTGTTCCTGGGCGGTCTAAGTCCAGACTTCTGGGGATGCATGATTGATTGTCTAGACTTGCTGCATCCACTTCTTTATTTGGTTTGCCGGTGTTGGAAGGCTGTCTTGGCGGGCTTTATTTTTGTTTGCTTTCCATTAACCAAGATTCGGTTATGCGGGTGCCGTGGCGTCGATGGGGCTTGTTGGGGTTTCCCCTGAGTGGCTTCGAGAGTGCGGAGGAGTCTCCTGTTGCTCTTGTGGGTGTCGACTTTGCTTGCAGGTGATTGCAATTTCGTTCAGTTATCGAAATTCTTATCGCCTCTCTTATTGTCTATCATGTCTCGTTTGGCTGAATCGTCGTGATTCTAGTTGCTATGTATCTACTTTGTCAGCCTCTTGGCTGGTGTATTGGTAGGATGTGATTAGGACGTATTTGCTTTCATCGCTATCCGAAGCCAGAGAAGAGCACGCTTCACCGTACCCACTTACGCCTTCCAGAGATCTTGATATAAGTATCTATCACAGTATGCGTGTGCTAAGAGACGGTTTTGTCATGGTAACAAGACGGTATGTTCGCAGTGCATAGCCTCTAGCTAAGAGACACTGACATTCTGTAGACAAGTGCGTTTTTGACAACGCTTCCTCGTCGTCACGCTGCCTTTGAGTATCCATGAATCCAACCCAGGTCCTATACACAGACTACTTCTCTCTTGCGGCTTCTGTATCTGCGTGGTTGATCCCGACGCTTCACAGCAAACACCTTCCCCAGCTCCCTTTCGCCTAAACATCGAGCTCACTCGTTCTTCACCGCATTTACACACATAAACACAGACATGAACCTTCTACTGCCACAAAGCACCATAGTCATGTTTGCGGAGAACACACATTCATGGCTCTGTCGATGTTTGGTTTACACGCAGTGTGAAAGCCGAGACATTGATCCATCTCTGCAAACACTGTGCAGCAAGGACACAATGGTACACATCAAGCACAATGACCTTGTTCAAATTTAGGGATCATAACATCTCTCTTCTCGCTTGAGCTATTCCCTTAAGAGGGCTATTATCAAATTGAAAAATCGGTATAGTAAATTCAAGCTAACCGCACCTATGGAGTCCTTCTCACTTTGCTGAACACCCTTTGTTTGTCTTACTTTCCAGAATTCAGTCACGGCAACCACAGGGAAGCCTTCAGAACCCTTCATTGTTCACAAACCAAGCGTCAGTTTACAAACAATTGCGCTTTTCACTCCCCGTCACTAGGTTACCTCTTCACAGTTCTCGCACCCTTGAGCATCAACACTGTACGCCTAGTCGTCGTTGATTCAATGAATATATACAAAAACATACAAGAATCCCAAGAATAGAACCTGCAACGGTAACTCAACATCAACTCAACTCACCGTATAAGCGTCTTTCTCATTCAAACATCTTACACTCCACTATTTCATCCAGTTGTCCATCATGGGTGGACTCCAGGAAACAGTCTGCAATGCAGTCAAAAAGGTCACAGGTAGTTTTAGAACAGAGAAACAGGACTCCAAGGTATACAATCATGATTTCTTTATATGACAGCGACATTGCTAACCATCTTTGAAGGAGGCCCTTGCGTCTATCAGAGCACAGCTGCTCGCAGGAGAGAAAAAGGCCCTCCAAAATCTCCAAGAAACCGGATACGCAATTCGTGCCGTCGATGCAGCACGCGTTGATAATACCCATCGGCCCCAGTCGGTTAGAACACCGCTCGTCGTAGGTGAGCGAAAAGCTCACCAAACTCTCCAAGGGTCTGGCTATCCTGTTCGACCCATCGCTACAGCCCCTGTCAAGAGTGCGAACAGCTTCGAGTCGCTTAAAGCTCAGCTACTCGCAGCAGATCAGGGTGCGCTCGAAACACTCCATGAGTCGGTATTTGCTACTAAAGCTGCCACTCCCGTACGTGTCGAGGATGTGAATATCCCTCAGACAGCAGGTGTTGAGAGTGCTCATAGGACCCAGTCGGTTGAAGTTCTGCTAGTCGCAGGAGCGCCAAATGCTCTCCAGACTCTCTATGAGCCCACTTTTCCTATTCAGGTTGTCACTCCAGCAATTGTGGAGACCGTACACAGCCCGAAGTCTGTGAATACCATGTACATCCCCCAGCCGATCGAGATATGCAGCACCAAGCAGAGACATGCAACGAAGATCAAAGCGGGAATAGCGGAAAGGAAGCGCCGAGATTTGCGAAGGGAGTACAAGCAGATGGCGGCCGCTCAGAAGCGTGTAGATGAACATCGAAGACAGAGAGCTGAAAGAGCTTCTTCAGGTATCCCTCTATGGAGGGCCGTGACTAAGCCCTCGTCTAAGCAACCCTTGACTTCGCTTTCGTGTCTATCATCGTCGAAGCTGGCTCATGACATGTCTTTCTACGAGAATCAGACGGATGAAGAGAGCCGAAATTATGTCCGGGAGCGGCTCACGAATATCCTTGGTCCGGAACGTATGAAGTTCGAGCTTCTCCCCTCTGGTCACAATCGTATAGATCCTGCCATTGCTGATTATAACCAGAAAATCGCCACCGCTGATATACTTGAGCAATGGGAAGACTACAAGATTGAGCTGCGCCGCCAGGAAGAAGAACGAAAACGTCGGACCGAAGAGGAAGAAGCGGAACGGTTAAGAGTTCGGATCCTTCTTGATCACTATCGTGAGAGATATATCAATCGCTTGGAACGTCTGGCTCTTTATGGTCCTGATCTCACAAGGGGCGTCGACTTTACCGAAGCTGCTCTACTAGCTGGTGACTACGAGGGAGCAGTTGGTGCTATGCTAGCCCTAACAAACCAGGTCCTGCTTCCCATTCACGCCTTGATCACAGAGTGCAAGCAGGAGATCCCCCTGGAAGAGGTCGGCGCTGACAAGCTCAAGGGTGTCTGGCCATTGGATCGTCTTGAAGCAATGTACCTCAGTCTTGAAGACAGACTGGATTTCTTCCCACAGGCTCTAGAGATGCTTCAAGGCATTGAGATCATCTGTACGGCTATCTCTAACCCCACACCGTTCCAGGACCCTCTTGCCCCAAAGCAAGTGCCCGCCAACAACTCCTATATGACCTTGCCAATCAAAGCAGCCGAATTTACGACGAACACCTTGCCTTCTGAAAATCTTCCCGTCCTAGGGGCAGCCTCGGCACCAGCTGGCAGCGGCTTCTCCAAACTTCTTCAAGCAACCGCAGATGCTGCGAATGTTGAACAGCAAAAGGACTCTGCATCTGAACCCAGCGGCTTTGCGAAGCTTCTTGCGGCAACCACAGAGGCTGTTAATGCTGAACAGCAGAAGGAGCCCGTACCCGCCTCCAGCGGCTTTGCAAAGCTCCTTGCTGCGACTGCAAATAAGTTCAATGGAAGTCAAGAAGCTGTGCTCAACACTGCTCCAGGTGCACCTGCAACTAACACCGCATCGTCCGAAAGCGCCGCCCGAGGTGCCGTCCTCCAGTACATCGCCACAGATAACATGTACTTCGATAGTGAAGTGCAGGATCTCATAAAGAAAGGCACCGTTGTCGGCATTCACCGCCGCAATGCGATAAAGTGCTTGAAGGATTTGATTGACCTAGCGAATGGCGAGAAGGGCATCCTCGGAGACATGGACGGCGGAAGCTATAGATGCCAAATTGAGAATTGTGTCACCAAGATTGACACATTAAAGGGAGCTGCGCGATTGAACAAGGAGACACAGGCGCTCAGAACGCTATGTGGATCAGCTTTGATACTGTGGTCTGTCCATGCAAGGTGAACAGGTGGTCTCTTGGCTTGTAGTCGCTTTGGAAAGACGACAGAATTAGTGTTCGGGCCGCTTTGCGGCGAGATGTAGCTGCGCTTCGCTGTTTTACTTGGCGATCTTCATGAGAATATAGGCTTTGGCTGGATCACCGTCTTGTGTTGATGTCAGTTTACTCTAATAAAGATCATCAGTGTTGAAAGCATATAATCTATGTCGACTAGTGCGCAAGCTAGTTCGTGAAACTATCCGTAGGATTCTGCGTTTCGTGTCAATGTGCTGCTATGTCCAAAGTATCTGCCCTTGGCAGTCACAATGCAATATCCCATAGTGTTTCTTCCGGCTGGAGGTGCCGGTGCAGATTAACTCAGTCATGACCGGCCCGGTTCGGATGAAAGCAGTCCGCACCCATACATATTAAAATCCTTCGAAACGCGTACGGTCTCGAGCTATACGAAAAGTAAGACCTAGCGTGAAGGGCTTGTGTCATTAGGTAGAATAGTTCATTATGAGAGAGTAGGAGTAGGAAATTCCAATATAAGACTGACAAAGCCTGTTTGATACTCATGACGGAGGCAGTATAATTTGCGCTCAAATGTGCTCTTCACCTAAGACCCGAGCGCGAGAAAAACCTTCTCAAATCCGTTAAACAGTGTTCTAGATTTGATATTCAATAATGAAATTCTCCTCGACTCCAAGTGACCAAGATAACGAGGCACCTTGGCTCAATTGCCACAGTCACCCAAAAGGTAAACTGACCGGTCCCAACAAACGCTATTACGGAGTTTACGGAGTCCCACGTGCCCCACCACCCGGGTTCTGGGGAAAGCTAGACCCACCCAGCGAGCAGTTTTTCGGAGTCGGAAACATTTGAGCAAGTTACGGAGTACGTGTAGTGGCGTGCGTGCACGATTCACTCCGTCATGCTTCAGTGATGCGGAAAGCACACCAGAAAGATGTTAGCATCGACATTTTGATGTTTTGGGTTTTGCCACCGAAATGTGTTACCAGAGGACATGTCTTCTACGGGGTATACACAGTTTTCAGCCAGTGTAGTTGCAGAAAAGTAAAGTAGTTCATTCGCTAGTTATCCATCACTATCATCAAATAAAGGGTATCTCAATCACTCCAAGCTCCATGTTCCCGCAGCACCTTTCTACGCACAGCAACCCGTCGGTCCAGCCGCACTGATGGACGAGTGTCGTTCTTCCTTTTGTTCTGGTGCGCTGTAAGGTATCCTGACTACGAGCCAGTCGCACAGGAACTTGCCCAAGGTGGCGCCCAAAATGATGGAGATGAAAATGTAGCCGTTGAAATGCATAACCAGCAACATGACGATGTAAGCCAGGCCAAGTGTAATGCCATGGATAACAGATCGCACAAGCTGTTGCAAAGCGGTGGCACGGAAAGTCGCGTGCTGGACACCGAGGGTCGATGTGGGGCCATCGCAGCAGTTGGCTGGGGCGGCTGCTGCTAGTGCGGCTTGCTGTGCGTGGAGTTGTCGCTGGAACTGGCGCAGAAGAAAGGCATCGTATTCGTGACTAACGCGGCGAAGGAACTCGAGACAGACGACTAGAAGAGCTGCGCCGATGCAGCTGGCGGCCATCATGCCGTTGTTGGTGATGTGCCAGGATGAGGAGAGGAAGCATGCATCCTTGACGCGCCAATTCCACAGCATCTAAGGAAAGTCAGCTTTTCTTCCATCTTCATTGTTTCTGCATTTGTGTGTCTGCTATTCCAAGGAATAAATATACGTACCTCTGTAACGCAGGTTGCGTTGGAGCCCATTCCGGACATTCCATGGGACATCATGATGGGCGATGCACAATCTGTGTAGATTTCCGCACGCCAGTGGTTGTGGTTGAGATTTGAAAAAAAAAGGTGTCCGAAAGTTGAGCAAAAACCACACAGGACAAACAGCGACGTAGATAACTGTCTTTAACGAGAACACGCGGAGTTATCCATAGCGGGTGGTGCGATATTCATACGGTCTGCGATGCGGCCATTTCCGATCCACAGGGTCCCAGTCTGGTCCCGTCTTGGGTTTGACGATTCCAGGTAGTGATCCCGAAACTGTGGGGTTATTTGCTCAAACGCTCTCGCACTAACCAAGAACCCATGCGTTAAGACGGGTCTAAGCATCTCGCCTTCATCTAGAAGCTTGGCTTGAGATGCCGGTGAAACATGTCTGCTATCTACCGTGTCTGGGTTGCCACATTTATAAAGATATACCGACCTTCGGACATGTAAAACGTCCCAACCACGCCGGTCCGCTGTTTATTCTGTCGCCCTCTTCGTCCTCAGCGCGTCAGCAGAAATGGACGCCAAAATGCTGGCTCCACGCCATATCCAGAACTTCAGCGAGGCAACCGCAGTGGAACATCACTGGGGATATGCTGACCGCATGATTCCTTGTACCAGCACTCAAGTCGACTGTTTCTATCTCGACCTCGTCTATCACAGTCATGATCTCTCTATGCTTTACAGCGGCATCATGTGGGCCGCAATTGGCGGCATCTTGGTGCTATGGGCCATCGGACGACACTTCATGCGCTCGCAACCCTCGGGCGTACAGTTGACGACAGAGATAGAAGGAGTACCGGAAAGAAGCAGCGCACTAGCTCGCCTTCGACGAGCTGTCCCATCCTACGCACGACGCTACCTCCTCCCAGATGCAGCCAGGCCTATATTCGGTCGGGTCACTCGCACCCAGGTCTTGACTCTTGCAGTTCTGACCGGCTATCTCATCGTCTTCTCCTTCGTCGGCATGGTCTACGGTCACTGGGTAACCCCCGCCAAAAAGGTTCCTGGCGTTACTAAACCGGGCCAAACACAGACTCGCAGCACTCTCGGTCCTTGGTCCGATCGCATTGGCGTCTTCGCATATGCTCTCACACCTCTTTCGGTCATGCTCGCGACGCGTGAGTCCATTCTGTCGCTTGTCACTGGTCTACCATACCAAAGCTTCAACTTCCTCCATCGCTGGCTTGGATACATCATCTTTCTACAATCAGGTCTCCACACCATTGCATGGTGCATAGTGGAAATTCGTCTCTACCAGCCTCAGCCTTGGGTCGCCAAGAACTGGATTGTGCAAGAGTACATGATCTGGGGCGTAGTAGCAATGGTTCTCTTGACATTGCTGGTCGCGCTCTCCACACCCTGGGGTATCAGACTCACTGGCTACGAGTTCTTCCGCAAAGCCCACTACGTTCTGGCTATGGTGTACATTGGAGCATGCTGGGGCCACTGGGCGCAGCTAAAGGTCTTCCTTTTGCCAGGTCTTCTCGTCTGGTTCATCGATCGTGCTATTCGGCTTGCAAGAACCGCCCTCTTACACTACAATTTCTTACCCTCGGGCCACATGGGATTCCGCTCAGCTTCCGCGAACGTTTCGCTATTCAAGGACGATGTCAATGGCGATGTTGTACGCTTAGACTACGAGCATCCTCAAGATGCATGGGCTGTCGGTCAGCATTTCTACCTCACCTTCCCGGACAGCAGCATCTGGCAATCTCACCCATTCACTCCAGTTAGTCTTCCGGTCTTCGGTTCCGATAACCAGAGACACTCATACATCTTCCGCGCAAGAAAAGGCGAGACCAAGAAGATCGCCCAGCTAGCCATGCAGCGCATTGCTCATGTAAAGGATCGTGAGGAATCCCACGAAGGACTAATGGCGGACGCCCGTGTTTCGGTTCTCATGACCGGCCCATATGGCGAACGTACAGTGAACAGCCTCGTTCCTAGCACCAATGTCCTCTGCATTGCTGGTGGAACCGGCATCGCATACGTTGTACCAGTTCTTCTCGATCTCGCCTCCCAGTCGCAAAACCCCGATCGTCACATCTCTCTCGTATGGGCCATCCGTCGAAGAAGTGACATCGATTGGGTCGCACCTGAACTTGCCATCTTGAAGCGCAAGTGCCGCAATCTGCGCGCTAGCATGCACATCTACGTTACCCGCGCCTCAGAGGAAGCCGAAGTCCCATCACCAGCTGTAGCCGAAAAGGCTGGCGTAACCGACTGTAGCAAGGAGATCAACACTGGCTCAAGCTCAAATTCTTCCCAGGATGCCTCTTCCGCGTTGTCTGTTCACGGCGTGTCGAAATCCGAGCTTGGACTCAATCATGTCCAGGCAAGACCTGACCTCGACGCAATTGTGCGCGACTTTGTTACAGGCACAGTACGAGGAGGAACCGAGATCTTCGCTTCTGGCCCAGGCGGTATGATCAGTGATCTCAGGCGGATCATTGCAAGCAACAACAAAGGTGGTGACGTGTGGAGAGGAGAAGACAGGTGGGACGTGCGACTAACGTGTGACGACCGATTGGAATGGTAGTTTTTTTTTTTAGCTTTTGATACCCCAGTACAATAGATGTTTTTCAGTGTTCATCATGATACCAACACTATCAAGTATTCGTGATGATTAGTGTCAAGTGTCATATCTAAAAGCAAGAAGCACGACAAAGGAAGATAAAATTAGGCAGTGAATTTTGACGCGCTAATGGAGCCTGCTGATTAATTATCGTGTTGGTGGCTGCGACCTGCACGTAACCTTACTACCCACACATGAACCTCTTCCTTCTCAAACGTTACACAAGCACCGCGTCTTCTCATTTAGAACATCTGCGTTCAAAGTGGATGGTTAGAATACCTATCGTATCTGCGAACTCAGCCACTTACTATTGGATCTTTCGGCAATAAGGCCATTAAGTCCGAACCCCACATCGTCACCACCCGGACATTCAGACTCTTGATTAAGCTGAAGATCTCCACCGTATTTACTGTCAATCAGCGACAAGGGACTTGCTCTCAGCATCTCCAAAGATGACAAAACTACTTGACTTATGCTATGACGTTCTCCTACAGATTCTTGAAGAAATCAACCCCGAAGATGTAGCGGCTTGCATCCAGACGTCCAAGGGATTCCGTGACTTCATCCGAGGAAACACGCGGATATACAAGACTCTATATCTCAAACATTTTGTACGCTGGTGTTTTTCTATGTCTCGCAATTTCTATACACTAACTATATGTTAGGATGATCCTCGCCGAAGAAGACCGACAGATCCAGAGCCGGCCTGGGTCAAAGAGTTGCAGAGAGTAGTCAGATGCCAAAAGATATTATTGTCAGCCAACAATGACCTCAAGGTAAGTTCCATGCTTTTCCAGTTGTTTTTGTGTCTAACCCTCGCAGCGGGATGAGTTCACCTTTGTCACAAAGACAGTTGACGATCTTATCGCCACTATGTCAAATGACAACCTCGGCCTCAGCCACAACAAGGCGCTAATTACAGAGCTCTTCCAACACATTTCTCAAAACCATGATGCTTTCATGTGTCGCTCTTCACTCTTCAGCCGGGTTGGAACAGCGAAATACAAGCCAGCTGAGGACGAAGAAGGCCGCCAGATAAGCGCGAAACTGCTTAGCTTCTTCGGCTTCCCGCTGTCAAATATCGGGAGGAAGGATCTTTCCACACACCCGTTTGCAAGGTCACAGGTTTACGACCTTCGCAACTACACTGACAAGAACAAATGGGGCCCTTTCCGTAATGATGGAAGTATGCGAGTAGATTGGGAGATGATCGAAAGTATTATGGTCGTGATTGGACACAACTCTCTCTATGGTGTGATCGAAAGGCCCCAAGCACTGTCCAACCACATCCAACCGCCTTGGTTCAAGGCACTAGATGGCGTTATTCCGGACACAGAATATCACACCAAAGATTCCGAACCAAGGCCAATAACACTATTACAGCAACCAGACCTCCCCCTCGATATGAAGGATCCGTACAGAGTGCAAGGGATTTGGTCCCGTGTATGTTCTCAATGGGTTGAGAGCGCATAGGCCTGACTAACAACATGCAGATCGTTTGCTTCTTGGACTACACTAATCTATATCATTACAACTTCGACGCCGAGGCAAGAAGAGTGCCTGCTGACGAGCCAAGGCCGGCCCTCGACACCGATGAAGCCATTCGTCATATACTTATGGATTTGCGAGTCACAGATGTCACTGCCCCAGGCCCGTTTGACAACCCCGAATTGCCTGTGGTACATTTTAAAGGAACATCTAAAACCATAGACGCTCAGTGGGACCCCAATGCTAACTCCGGGATCCGTGGCACAGTGCGCCTGACGGCTGAGGGCGAAGTGAGATGGCAAACGATTTCAATTTTCCAAGGGTAAGTTTGAGTCTCCACCGTAATTCAACGGGTTGAGTATTACTGACATGCGATAGCGGTGAGGAGAGATGGCGCAGCGATGGTATTCAAGTAGGCGGGCTGCGGAGCCCGAGAGGCGTCATTGGGACATGGTTTGACAAAGACTTTGACGTGCATGGTCCTGCCGGTCCAACCGCATTCTGGAAGATCAGCGATCTGACTCCCGATTCTTATGATGAAGAGGATGACTCTGGGGATGAGATCTGAGGTGAATAAACATCTTCGTAGCGCTTAATATGTTCGTCTTGCAGGTAGCTCAGTATGCTGGGCTCTCTTCAATGAATGATTCATCTTTCAATTGTCTCGCACACGAACTCTCAACATGATGACAATTACCATCTATGTCTCCAGGATTTACATCTCGATGTACCTCCAATTTAGCTCCCCTGTGTTGCAGCCACTTATCTGCACCTGGTGCGTCTCTCCTGGCATGACATCAAAACCATTGTCACTCAAACGTAGACCTTTCCTCTCGCTGAACACGAAGCCCTTGACCGGCTTTTCCGAAGATACAGAGACTGTAGCAAAGTCTTCTGAATGTCGCACCTTGATCCCTCGATCTTCGAAAGAAAGATACTTGATCGGTTCTGGCCAAGATACGTCTCTTGCGATGAATTGACCAGCAACCTTTAGTACGACCTCAATAACAAAGGGTTCGGGTTTGGTGTAATCGAAAGGTTCTTCGGAGCGCTGTAAGACATCTGCATCTGCTAAATGTTGACTAATAATCTCGGTCGTTCCATTGGCAGCGATGAGTATATCTCGTTGAGGCCCTTGACCCACCCTCAACCCAGTCCTGATCGAGATATAGCTAACTTCAATGCTGCCTTTCACCGCTTCAGTCGTGCTATTAGTAGCCCAAACATCATACTCAACCTGCTGCCAAAGCCTTCGCATGTTGATATGTCCAGTGTCTCGCTGCCAGAGCTCATCAGCTGGCCGCATAGTCCAACTTCTGTATTTGCGCTGCACATTGATGGTCAAAGGCTCCATGGCTCGCTTGATGGCGTAATAAGCTGGCTTGGGGACGCCATGGTAATCAATCACAGCCCACGACATGGTCGGCCAGCAATCGTTGAGCTGCCAGACTAGCACGCCTCCGCACTTGCGGCTGCCTGGTGTTCCCCAGTCGCGACGCCAGGACTTGTACGCCCACGACATGGCATCCGCTTGCATGACCTGGGTGAGATGCGTGAAGCCTTCTAGATCATATCGTATGCGGAAATTCTCGGCTACATAGCTTATGAGGCGGCGTTCGTGGCCAATGGCTTTGTTGCGAAAGTCCATAGCCATGGAGCCTGGGTAGCGATCTTCTTCCCTAGCTATGCAGCTTTCGATGGTGGAGACGTGCGGGTACGCTTCCATGCCAAACTCGGAAACAAAACGACCGCCCATTTCTGGGAGCTTTTGATAAGGCTCCATGGTGCCGTGCCACACATTCCATTGGTGCACATCACCAATCGTAGGATCGACTTTTAGCACTGTGGATCTGCCATTGCCGAAGGGCGAGCTTGGGTGGTAGGCTACGTTTGCGTATCCCTCCAACAACACTTTTGGCAACAGGTGTTCGTATATGAAGCGCGCTGGAAAGTTCGTCTTCAACCACGAACATGAGTCCTTATCGTCAGGATCATACTGAAGCCCGTACCGCTCTACGATTTGGTAGTCTTCGTTATTTCCCGCCCAGAGTACTACGCTTGGATGGTTTCTTAGTCGCCGAATATTCTGCCTAGCTTCTGTCTCTATGCTCTTCAAGTATTCTGGATGTGCAGGATAGTTTGCGCATGCAAACATAAAATCCTGCCAAATCAGTACGCCCAATTTATCTGCTGCATCATACAGAGCATCAGCTTCGTAGATGCCACCGCCCCAAACACGAAGCATGATTTGATTTCCTTCAGCAGCAAGCTTCACCCAGGCGTGATAGTCGGCAGGGGTGAGCCGCGTCAAGAAAGAGTCCGCGGGTATCCAGCAGGAGCCACCGCAGAAGATGTCGACGTTGTTGACACGAAGATAGAATGATTTTCCATATTTGTCCGGCTCTTGAACGAGTTCGATACGGCGAAAGCCGAAGTCTCGGGAGATGGATTGGAGTCTTTGCAATTTAGAGCCATCGTATTGTATGTAAGCTTCCGCCTGAACAGTGTACATGTTCTGACCACCATAACCCCGTGGCCACCAGAGCTCGACGTCTTCAATATCAAAATGAGCCTTGGCGGTCCCTCGTCGTACCTTAGGCTCGTTGTCCACAATAGTGTGCCATTTGACAGCACTGTTTCCGTTTGTCACAGTGAAAGCCACTCGATCAATGGATCCCTCCCAATCGACCGAAACTGTCATTTTCCCAGACTTCAAGTCATCCGACAGCTCGTAGTTTACTGCCAAGTCAGAGATCCGACCTGTCCATGTATCGAGCCAGATAGGCTTCCAAATGCCACATGTCATGAGGATTGGCCCCCAGTCCCATCCCCAATGATACTGCGCCTTACGAACCGGGCCTCTCGAGATCTCGGTCTGATGTACAATGAATCGATGTTCTTCATGAGCCTTCACAAGCTCCAGTCCCTTTTTTCGCGCGGAATGGAAAACAATCTCCAGCGAGTTATCTCCGTCTTTTAGCTTGTCCGCAACATCAACTCGATACTCCACAAACATGTTGTTGGACTCAAGGATCAAAACTCCATTTAGATAGACGGAAGCAAACGTATCCAGTCCTTCAAATCGGAGCTCCGTAGCTACACCCGTTCCGCCATGATTGATGGGCGCTGAGAAGGTGGTGCGATACGTCCATGTTTCGTCACCGATCCAGTGCGCTGATAGTTCATTAAGATCATCGAATGGATCTTCTATCTTGCCATTCTTCAGAAGATCACGATGTACCTCAGTGGGCAAATCATGCGCTGGCAGAGGGTCGTTGGTGGATGAGCGATCGCCTTGCTTGATCGTCCAACCAGTTGTGAGTGGCGTCGATGTGTGTAATGCTGTTAGCTGCATGATGGCTTGGTTGTTTTGGAAGGAAAGGCAAAAACCGCGCAATCATGTTCACATCAGGTGTTCGGTGGACTTTGACCCGCGCCCAAGAGCGGTTTCCCCCCAAATGTGGGGTTCCCCGCAGCTTTGTTGGGGGTGTGGTCAGCACCCAACGGCTATATGCACGACGGGACAAGGAAACTGATCATTTTCAACCGCCGTAACGGCGTCAGCCGGCTCAATTAGGGTTCCGTCTAGCCATTCAAGCTACAGTTGTCTGAGCTTCCCTATCCAGCTACTCAAGAACTTGGAAGCCAACCAGATCCGGTGCGAAATCGTCTCCGTAGCCTCTGAATTCTACCGTGTTCCCGCTGCCTTCAACAAATCCGTCAACTTCAATGTTGAGTCCTAAACTCTCTTCCCAGTTTCCACCTGAGAGAGGGAATGCCCATCTCTTTGCCTTTCCGCCGTTTACAGCAACTGTCATGTTGCGTGCATTGTCACCCCAACCCCAGGCGGTAGTAAACGCGTAGTCGTAGTTGACAAAGTCGATGCTCAAAAGCTTCTTGCCAGCGGAGTTAGCACTAACGTTGGAGAACAGTACACCAGCACTGCGATCGATGTACTGAACCTTGGAGCCCGCTGGTAGGCACGCCCCTTGAGCACAGGATGCTGTGTGTGCTGGTCCAGAGAGAGCTGCGTTGGCTCCAGAGTAGTATGATGCGGAGCGTAGCGGAGCAGCTGTGGCCACATCGGACAATAGCCACAAGCGTAATTCATGACCAGCAAGGTCGAAACTCTGGGATCCAGAGACAGTACCTAGGTCCTTTGCAGCCCAGACATCGCGTGCACTGGCAGACTCAATTCCCAGCGACTTCATGTTCACCTCAACAGTCTGAGAGTCATTCCTCCAATTTGCGATCCCCAGGACTTGCCTTGAACCGGAAAGCTCGCCCAGCCAAATGTCCCATTCACCCTCGGTATCACGCTGTATTAGCCTTGCTTGCTTAGCCAGTGGATCCTGGTTGATGGCAATGACCTCTTTGTTTTTCATAATGTCTATCGACGCTTGGCTGAGGCGCGACGGGTCAAGAGCTGCACCCATAATCAGAGGGGATTTATTGATTGCCCACATGCCGAAATGGAAGCGTTCCTCTTCTTCGGAAAGCGCATGGAGGCCAACACTATATTCGTCAGTATAGGCTCGAAGAAACCGAGCGAAGCACTTACATCAACATGTCCATATCGGCAAAGGCGCCGACTTTTGTATGTCTGAAATACGGGACAATCTGATTGGTGATGCGCCAGATGCTACGCCAGGCATTGTAAATGTCATTGCTCATTCTCCATGTATTGCCAATTTCAGCAGCCCATTCGCCGACATTAGTTCCAATACCCCTGCAAAAGTTAACACCAAGGCCATTGTCGAGTGCGATAGGGAGAAACTCACCATTGGCAAACGTAATACTGGATGTCGCGATCTACAGTATCCAGCTCGGCTGCCATGTGTTGAAATCGAGCAGGCGACTGGGCTTCGGCAGAGCTAGAGTCGACCATAGTTGTATTAGAAGTAGAATAGCAATTATCGTACCTATTGGTTCTGTTAGCAATGTCTCTGAATTGAGGCGACCGACAGATTCATACTTTAAGCTGTCTCCACCCCATTCAGCAAAGCTCTCTGCATCCAGTTGCTCAAAGCCCAGACTTGCGGGCAGTGTTTCAGATCCACACTGTAGGTAGCCAGCCCCTGAGTAAAGGCCAAAGTCTAGTCCGAGGCCATGGAGGAAGTCACCCAGTGCCTTACCACCGGAAGGAAAAAGCGTTTGGTTCCATTGGAGTCGACCGTCGGCGTCTCGATCGCGCGCATTCCAACCACAATCAACGGTTACAAAGTTATAACCAACCTCAGAAAAACCAAGTTCAATGAGTCCTTGGGCACTCTGATGAATCTTCTCTTCATTGGGAAGGCAGTTCCATGTGTTGTAAGAGTTCCAGCCCATGGGAGGTGTTGGGGAGCGTTTTAGTTTCGCCCCAACTTGAAGCGTGAGCAGCGACGCTGCGAACAAAAGTGAAGCGACCGTCATACTTGTCCTTTCTTGCTGGAAATGCAACTGCGCATGTCTTCAAGTTCGTCCTTCCATAGACTTTAACTAAGTACACGGCAAAAATCATAATGCATGCTGCATGTTCCAACGCAAGATAGCGTCATGGCAACGGGGGACGGAGAAATTGGTCACGATGCGTCAAGTCCCACTCTTGGGTTGCATTGCCCAGCTTGATACGAAGCCCTCGAGTAGCGATCGTCCGAAATACAAGAGCTTATTGCAAGGATACGGCTCCAAAGCCAGCATTGTTGAGGGGTAGTTCGGGGTTTTGTCCGCGGCGAGGCCGCAAGAAGTGGAAGGTAGGGAGGAAAGGACGCAGGGACCAAAGCCGCGGTACACGATACCCCGCGCGCGCTTACCTACAATCGCGACATCATGTGAGTAAATAACAATAGCCTATATGAGGACGAAAAAAAAAGGTCGGGCACAACGGTAGATCATCCAAAAGTTTTCTGCAAGGATACGCTTTCGATTAAGCACCTTTACAACGTTTTGTTCACTTCACTTGCATGAAGTTCGTGTTTTTGTTTACATTTCGAGTGCGGCCAGGCATATGTTCGCATTTGATTATAAAATATATGTCCATTTCGTCTAGCTAATACCACTTCTATCTCATGAAGAATCGAAGACCCTTTTATGAGGCTGCTTTCGGCGGCTGGGGCCACTTGTCCAGTACCGTCACCTCACCAGTAACGGTCAACTTCAACTCAGCTTGCGTAGGCTCGTCGAGAAGAACTGTGTATTCACCAGGGTAGATCACAGTATTGCCGGACTCATCCACTCTTGCCAGGTTTCCGAGTGTAAGTGGAAGAGATGCCATCTTTTTGCTGCCTCCCTGAATGTCCCGCAGCCTTGTATATGAGATCAGGGTCTTTAGAGGGTATGGCTTGGGACCAACTTCACCCTTTATGAAAGCCAAGGCAACGAAATCTGATGTCCGATTACCCTCGTTTGATACCGTGACCTCAAGTGGTGCGATTTCACATAGATCAGGATACTGTTGCTTGCAGCTCTTCATGGCGTCCTGGATATTGTAGGTCAAACCTTTCTCGCTTCCGAATTTGGCATCGAAAGTGGTATAATGTAGGCCATAACCAAATGGATGGACAGGCTGGTTGAACCAGCGGTAAGTACGGCCAGGGTTATCGGCATGGGGTCGCATACTCATATCAAGCATGGAAAGTTTGGTGTAATTCGCTGGGTATATCGTTACTGGCAAACGACCTGCAACGGCCTTCGCACCAGAAATGACTTGCATCAACGCTGGACCGCCGTCTTGGCCAGGCCAGTTCGCCCAAATGACCGAGTTGACGCCTTTCATGGACATAAGGGGAGAGTCATCTACCATATGGCCCAGCACGCTGACAACCAGTGGCTTGCCAAGCTTGGCTAGCTTGGCGATGAGATCGATTTGCACCTGAGGGAAGCTGATGTCAGTACGGTCAGAGCCTTCTGCCGCTACCGTTGAGTCTGTGCCACCGAAGAACAGGATGAAGTCGGAATTCTCTGCAGCCTTAAGTGCGTTGGCAGTCCAAGTGTCAGAAGCGCTTGAGTTTTGCATCGGCCCGTTGGCAATGGCCATGTTAAATCCCAATTCTTGACCAGCCGCCACAGGCGAACGTAAGTAAGGAGCTGGGCCGCTGTAGATTCCTTGAAGCTTGCGCGAGTCATTGGCCCAAAAACCGATCATGGCCACTTTGGATCCCTTCATGAGCGGTAAGGGAAGTGTACCATCGTTCTTTAACATGACATAGCTTTCCGCTGTGATTTGAAGTGACAGCTCCCGTGCCTCGGGTGTGTTAATGTCTTTGGCGCTCAGCCCTGAGTAAGTAGCCTTGTCACCATCGAAGTAACCGGCATGAACTAGGCCTTCATACTGTCGCTTCAATGCCCTATCCACAACAGAGATGTTGAGGAGACCTTGTTTCCAAGCTCCTGGAATATCCGATGACCCCGAGTATTCGCAGCTAAGATCCATGCCGTTAGTGAAAGCAAGCGCTGTGCCTTCCGCAAGAGTCTTGACATATTTATGGTTCTGAGAGATGTCGGCAACAGCCTCGCAGTCACTAGTAATGTAGTTGTTGCTATCCGTCCAGTTCCAGTGATCTCTCAAGATTGTTTCAAGAACGTAGGTGTCAGCACATGTTGGGACGCCGTTGACTGCATTGTAGCTGCACATGAACGATCCAACTTTTGAATCACGCGCGCACTGTTGGAATGGCGGCATGTAATACTCCGCCAAATCCTGCATCGTGATCTTCGCATTGAAGTTGTGCCGATCGAAGCCACCCCAGGCCTCCATGTCGTAACCAACATAGTGTTTACAAGTCGCAATAATCTTCCTCTGGGCTTTGTCACCCTCAAGTCCAGCGAGGAGGCTCTTGGTGTACTTTTTGATCCGGAGGATGTCCTCTCCAGGAGTCTCGGAGCCACGGCCCCATCGAGGATCGCGGTATGGGTTGATGTCTGGAGTCCAGTAGTCTACAGGGGCGACGCCACCGTTTCCGAATGCTCGAGCTTCATTTCCAATGATATTGGCGACCTTGTAAATGAGGTCGTCATCGAAAGCAGCAGCCATCATCAACGGCATAGGGAAGGATGTAGCCTTGCTGTAGTCTCCAGTGAAGTTGATTCCTGGTGCGCCGGCCACACCGTGTAGAGCTTCACCCCACCAGTTGTACGCTGGGAGACCTAGGCGAGGTACACCCTTAGATTTGCTATTTCAATTAGCACATTGTCTGAGGAAAATCGTCTCCAGAGGCGTACCTGACAAGATTGTCCAGCTTCTCTTGGGTTTGCATGGCTGCGACCAGAGCCGCAGCCCTCTCGGAAGGTGATGCATTGACGTCGCAAATGGTATTGTTGCTCAGTGGTCCATGAACGCAATCAGGGCCAATTGCGTACGATGTAGACACCAATGAGGCTCCAAGAACCACTGCGGTAGAAGGAAAGCGCATCGTGGCTGACGAGTTTACACTATTACAGCTTGACACGATTGATGCCACCAGAGGTGGTCGACCCTTTATGAGCTGCTGTCGCACACAGCTTACTGATATTAATTGATCGGCAAAATTTATACTAGGAACCTTGTCTCGTTCCTGATCAAACCACGTTCCGCCTTTTGCCGTTGGAAAGGTAGAATACCCTGTTACCCCGCGCATACAGACCCTAGATCTCCACAATGATGTTCAGTGATCAACCCGACGAAATAAACGACATTCAGCCACCGGGTTCAACAGAAGATGACGCATGTATCACATCACGCTGCATACAATTCCATCAATGGAAGCCTTTTGGAAAGATTGCGCCAAATTTCACGGGTTGAGTGCACATGTTTTATGTACAACGATATCGCAATTTAAAAACCGTATTTGGTGTACCAAGCTTACTATAGTTTTCTCATTTAGAATATGTTCGGCGGCTCACATCCTTGCCTCAATTGCCCTGGCTAACCTTATCTTTTTTTGGAAAAACCCTACTGCTCAAATCGAACACAGGCAATGGACAAGGAATGCTAACAGCCTCACACACTGTAAGGATGGCAAGATACCATCCAGAAATCAGCCCAAGGAAACCAAATCCACCGGCGACTCGCAACAACATGTCGATATGCTCAATGTCCGCCTTGGCACCATGAGAAGCAAGGTTGAAGTCCGCAGCGGCAATGAACGAGAACAGCATGACGAGGCCGAAGAAAGTCAGCGTGAAAAGGAAATTAACGCGAATCGTGCCGATCAGAAATACAAAACTGGCGAGAACCCTGAGAAATTGTTAGACACTAACGCAAGGTACTGGTGCTGACTGTGCCCAAAGCCAGTATATGAACTCACATAGCAACATTATGAAAGCCCTGGGAAGAATTATAAGCTGCCCCATAGGCCCCTCCCAAATCTTGGAAAGCGGACGTGGTTTGGTGGATTGGATCTTGTTGGTATGCCAGGCTACCCCAATGGCTACCATAAATGATGAATACGGCCATGGGGAATGCTTTATCAAAGTTAGTGTTCTGTAAGCTGAGGGAATTGTCATTGCATCGAAAACATACTATTGCCAAGTACAAACTCTGCGATTCCAGCGATGTTCATAGCAAGGGCTCCAAAGAAGTAGTAGTCCGCACTAAGGCCAACTAGACTTTGTGGAGCGATAGCCCCTTGAAATCCACACAATATGAGGATTGTGGACGTATATGGTACCAGAAAACCGATCAGGCCAAGTAAAGTTGGGTTGGCTGCCGGCAGTGTCAATTTCTAGGGTTTCAAGCTCAATACACACGTCAGATCTTACCAAACGTCTTGGCTAGATCACCGCGACGAGGAGCCGACGGCTGGAAGAAGAGCCGCTCGTACTGCTCTGGAGTCAAAGCTACAGTCAGCTGACGGCTCAAAGGCGAGCCGTTGTCTGCCGTCTCCACGCCGTTGTTCTCGATTTTTTCATTATCCATATTTGACGTATCCGACATGGGTAATGAAATTGGCTTCTTGTTCTTGAAAGTAGCAAATATGGTACAACCAAAACAAAGGCAGTTATCAGCTAATAGTGTAGCACAGGATTGAGAAGGCTATTATAAGGAGGCGGCGGGAGTTTTATTGTCCCCGGAAATACCATAGGGGAGACGTAATGGACGCCACAAGCCAGATCCATCTCGACTGTATCGTCGTCATCCCTGGCTCGGTTCGAGGCACTTTTCCACGTCTCGGCTACGCTACCCCAGTGTCCCCATATTTCCCCGCACAATGATCGTTTCCTGAGAGAAAGCTTGCTCGAAACAAAACTACTAGCCCAGCGCCGATTTTTGTCGGGAGCCACAATAAGTACTGATTGGTGGAAAGCGGGAAAGGCGGAACGTCAAGCTTGGTTAAGCGTGCGAAGGACGAAGCTTGACGCCTCTAAGCCTCGGCAGTTAACGCTTACTAGCAGACCCATGGGCCATAGCTCGCTGCCAGCGCACCTTTTCATTGTGCCTTCTCTGTAGTCACTGAATCGATAGGTGCTGCAATCAAATTATGCCAATTGATCATAGATCCTTGTGGAAGCTCTGGGATGTCAGTATCGGCTTCCTGGAGGAGACGGCATTATGATATCGTAACGAATATCGCTGTTTTCTAACTATACTTCTTTTTTGTATCATTGCTAAAGGATGTTTTGGTGCCCTACATTGCCACAACTTGTTTGTTTTCGATACATCCTGTGCAATTAGTTGCCAAGGCTGTGTAGAGAGATCCTTCCAGTTCGTTTTACAGTGCAAACACTGTTCTTGCCAAGCAAAGTAGACACTATAATACCTGGCTTGAGCTTTCTGGGGAGGGTACGGGACCCTTGATGCGAGGAGTTGACACTGGTAGACAGCCGACTGGCAAACCCAGAATCCAAGCTATCGCAATGTGCTACCTTGGCGCCTCATAGCGATCTTAACAGACATCACCCTTGTAAGACACTTGGATGCAAGCTGAGTCGAGCATCTTCTTGATCGTCGCAAACAAGGTCACTTTTGGCAAGTATGAGGATCAAGTCTATTTAGCCCCAAATCTGCGCCGAACTGTCGGAACATAAAACTGGAGAAGGGTACCCTGGAATAATATATCTCTGGAGTGGATTGCCAAGAAAATACGTACAGTTCACGATCAATCATTCGCATGTGTCGTCAGCAGCCATCAACACAATTACCAACCTCGGCGCTATCTCCAGCGCACCTGCCAAACGAGTAGCCAAAGATTGATCACTGACACTCCACTGGAAGTGCGAAGACATGTGCATGTGCTGTAAGCGACATCTTGAATAGTAGGCTGAACATGGCAGGTGAACTCCCGGGATACGCGGGTGTAAAGGCCACTTAAGGCTCGTTTGTTTTACCAATCTATCGGGACGTTTGAGTCAGCCAGTCAAAATTCCGTAATGATGTAAGTAGGAGAAGAGAAAGATTCAATGTCACCCTAAAGAGACTAGTTCGCGATGAGATTGCATTACATACGCAACTCATCTGCAAGGCACATGTCCAATTAGAGTTCCTCGCTAACAGTCACCCGCTATAAGTACGTGAGCTACAAGCTAACAACAGCTGCAGTGATAAAAGAAGATCTATGCGGAATCATTCAAAGACACTCTCGGAGACGAGACCAAGAGTCAGATGCTGCTAGTAACAAATTCATCGGCAGCATGTACATTGAAACTGGATAGAGTGGCTGTACGTGGTGCGATTGTATTTGATGGAAGCAATGCCATATCAATGTCTACCAAGAATGCGCATTGGCGTTTGTTGCCCTTTCGGATCTAGAACGACAGGTATCCAAATTGGGTGGCCGCTTTGGTAAGTGCAAATTCGCAGGCAGGGGACACGAGGCCTATACAACATTACAAGCTTTTGTAAAGGCAGTTCTCGGTCGTGAATAGCAACTTCTTGAACAGTGGTATCGCAATATGACCTTTAGTCGGAATAGTAGTGCTTGAATTGGTCGCCTAGGCGGGGTGCCTAACATATACTCGTAAATACTCGTCGCTAATACCGACTAACTTCAGGCCCCCGTCTAACCCCGCCGCGTTTACTCCGCCTCGTCTCATCTCATCACTGGTAGTGGCCAATGATGAGCTGAAGGATGCCCCTATAGGCCGGCGAATATAAAAGTCTTTACCATGCACTTCTGCCAGGTTCTCATATTTAGCCAACGCGTTATCCTTCAGAACATCTTGACAATCTGCTTTTGACACTTCCTCTCCACCTCATGTCGTCTCAGCCTAAGACAGTCCTCATCACTGGTTGCAGTGATGGGGGAATGGGATCAGCGATGGCCCTCGAATTTCAAAGACGTGGATTGCACGTCTTCGCCACAGCACGCAACCTGGAAAAGATGACTCATCTGACCAATGTAGACCGGATCACTCTACTGCAACTTGATGTGACATCGACAGCCAGCATCAATGCTGCCGTTGCCGAGGTCGGCAAGCGAACCGGCGGCTCCTTGGACTTCTTGATCAACAACGCGGGCTACCAGTACACCATGCCAATGATAGAATCGGATCTCGACGTTGCCCGGACTTTGTTTGAGATCAACGTCTTTGGCGTGGTAGCGATGTGCCAGGCCTTCATCCCACTTGTCACCGCGGCTCAGGGAACCATTGTCAATGTTACGTCCATGGTTGCTTTCCTGCAACTTCCATACATGGGATTATACTGCGGATCCAAAGCCGCCATCGGAATGGCTACTGAGTGTATGCGTCTAGAACTGGCTCCTCTCGGCGTCCGTGTCGTCACCCTTGTTCCAGGAGCTGTCACTAGCCATCTCGCGAGCAATGGGCTTGTTCCAAAGCTTTCTGACGCATCTCCTTTCAAACCTGCTGAGAAGGAGATTGTGGCTCTGGCCACAGCTCAAGATGGTCGTCCCCGCATGGATACCGATGTCTTTGCTAGAAACGCGGTGGGCGATATTCTGGGTGGCGCCCAGAAAAAGATCTGGAGGGGGACGATGGCCTCAACCATGTATTGGCTCACGACACTACTTCCCGTATGGCTACTTGTAAGTCCATAGAATGATTTTACCCAGGGCATCTACACTCAACTTACCATTTACAGGACAAAATGATGACCTCAGGGTTTGGTTTAGAGAAAATAGGGAAGAAATAGTCTGAGAATACTAGCTAGGTCTGATAGGGCACGATTGTCATTGTTGAAAGAGGAGAAGGCCATGGAGTTGGGAAGTCTTTGTCGCCACCTTAAGGCCATACGGATGGTGCAGTGGAGCTGCGGTATTATGTTTACGAAGAAGACCCCATAGTATTTACCTAGGGTAACAATTCCATGTAGCTAGAGCTGTCGTTTGGGTAAGGTTTGGTTGAAGTAGAGTTTTCCGGGCTCTGCTTAGTCAAATGGATAGTAACTGACTTAGATAAGTTTACCAATCTTTCAGTTTTCTACTTGCCGGATTGTGTGTACCCTGATAATCATAGTGAAAGCCAGATATGGGTTGTGTATTCGAGGTTAAGCCTTTACCTCTGACTGACCATGGTAGATTCCTCCGTGCTGACTCTGTTTTTCTTTACCTGAATACGATCTGATTACGAAACCTTTGCCATAAATGTGGCTCACGTGACGGACGCTCAAGCTCGAACGTCAGAGGCTGAGCAGGGCAAGAGAACTGCAGTCACGTGGTTGAATGGGCATGTATCAACTGAGACAGTCCCACGTCTAGTCAGGGCTAGAGCGTATTACATGCATTAGGCGAGCAGATGAGCGGAGAAAGTTCCTGACTACAGATGGTTTAGTGGGGTGCAGGACGCGCCATAGGTGCAAATGGGATGCTTGCGTCTCAGTGGACGCGGTCCGGTTTGAGACAGTGCATGTCACAAGCTCGATATATTGCTCTCCATGCAGAACTGGGCATGCGACGTGTGCGCCGATGAGTGGACAAGAGGGGAGTATCGACGTGGGCGAGAGTGAAAGACCCTTCCCCACCTATCGTCCGTGTGTACACAGCACGGCCCATAGCATGACGACAAGCTTCTCGAGCTGCATGCTGTCCAGCCCAACTGAGCATTTGCAACACTGTCGCTCGCTCCATCGTCTCCGCATTCCCTTTACCCGCTTCGACTGTCAGTCGTTCGCATAGCGCACTGATCAGCGCCGGCCCCTGAGCCCATACGCTCCGCATGGAGAACGCTGCCGCGGAAAGTTTGCCCGCCGGCAGTCCTCTGCCAAAAAAGCTGCCCGCGCCCTCAACCCCCACATCCTCAGTAAGGCGCAAAATGGCTTCGAATGGCCCTTCTCCCGCTGCCAAAGATGCTGCTACAACTCGTCGGCCGACTGTTACCAGCACCACTGCGGCGGCTGCTCGCCGGCCAGCCGCGCCCGCAACAAGCACTACGCGTACCGCAACGAGCACCACGAAACCCACAACCACCTCGACCTCGCGTACAAGTACCGTGGGATCCACCCTTAACAAGACGGCTACGCGTCCTGTGCCTGGCACTACCGTACGGAGGAATGTCTCTTCGTCCAAGACGGCTTCGGATGCAGAGCCGGATGTGTCCTCAGTAACGTCGGGTGAGGAGGGCAAGAAGAAGCCAACGACCGTCCGAAAACCACCTGTCACAGCCAGTACAACTGCGCGACCATCACCAGGCAAGCCGACATCCAGACCCTCACTCTCATCCTCAACAGCGACGGCGACAACCACCGCGAAGCGACCCTCGACCACGCGCCCTGCTGTCGATACAGCGACCACCCGCGCACCTCGTACTTCTCTCGCCGCTTCCACCAGACCAGCGACAACACGCCCATCTGCTGCTACTTCAGCGCGTACGACTGCCACTGCATCGAAAGCACCAACAGCGCAGGCGAGAAAGCCGTCTGTCCCTGCCCCTGCTCCTCCCCCACCAGGAGCGTCGGAGCCAGAAGACACAGCTGAAGAAGTGTATGACCAGTTTAAACCATGCCATGATACAACGCATGCTAATTCTTTAAAATAGAGAAAGTCCCGTTACCTCCGATAGCCGCAATGCCGCTTCCAGAGATAAGGCTGCCTCCGACGCAGAAGTCGAGAACCGCAAAAGTGCCCTTGCACCTGCCAAAGCTGCGCTGGCGAAACTCGGCGAGGACTTCCCGCGCCCGGGCACTGCCCCAACGGGCTCTGCCGAGGCGGATGTGGAAATGAAAAGGCGGAGCGCGCAGATCATGCAGGATTTCTTCAAGGAAACCAGCCTTCGCGATAAGCTGCAGGAGCAGTGTGACGACCTCAGCCGTGAAGTGGACAACTTGGAACAGGAAAAAGCGAGGCTACGAAGCCAACTGGCTGATGCACAAGCAGCCATCACCGAGAAGGACAAGCTGATCGCAAGCGGCTCCAATGCCCCCACGTCTTCCGAGCAAAGTGCGCATGACACCACCGTTGAAGATATGGAGAAGAAGTTTGCCAAAGAGACTAAGCAGCTGGAGGAACAGAGTCATCAGCTGGAGAAGGAGAAGAAGGCTGCGCAAGAGAGAGAGGCCGCTGAAGCCGCCAAGGCTGTCGAGCTACAGCAGGTTCTGGACGACCTGAATGCCGAACTCGAGCAGCAGGGCCGTCAATGGGATGAGGAAAAGAAAAAATTGGCTGAGCAAGCTGTCCAGATCGAAGAACTTGTCCAGGAGGTCGCAAGCCTGAAAGATGAGCGCGACAAGCTCTCGCAGGAGCTTGACATTGCCAAAAAGACACTGGAAAATCTGGAGACCAAGTTTGCCGAACTTGAACAAAGTCAAGCAGATAATCTTCGTACGCGTGATGCTAAGATCATTGAGCTTACTAAGACTGTTGATGAATACGTCGCAGAGGTTGCAACCAGAGAAGAGCAGCATAAAGAAGCTTTGCAGGCAGCACAGCAGACTCTCGAGTCGAAGGCCTCTGAACATTTGACACTCGTCGAGCAGCTCCAGACTGAGCTTCAGACAATACATCAGCAGCACACTGATGAATTGCGCGCAAAAGAGGAGATGATTGCCACCCAATCTGAATCCCAGAAGCAGCTCCAAGATGACCTTGCAAAGTTACAAGAGCGTGCGGACCAGACTTCTGCAGAACTTGAGAAAGAGCGCACTGCACATGCTGAACAACTCCAGGCGAAGATAGAAGAGATCCAGAAAACTGCGAGCGAAGAGCTGCGCACAAAGGAGGAAGAGCTGTCAGGGCATGTCAAGTCTATCGACAACCTTCAACAGGAGATCATGGCGCTGCAGCAAGGCTCAACCGATGGCGCTAGGGTGGCTGAGCAGCTTCACAAGCAGATGGAAGAACTGAAAGACGCTCATGAAGCTGCCCTTAAAATCAAAACCGACCAAAATGACGAGCTCATTCAACAGATGGATGCCTTGAATACCCAGCTTACGTCGGATGCTGCGGAGATAGAGCAGCTTAAAGAGGAGGCTGCTAGCCTACGGAACACAATCGACACACTCGAGAAAGCCTCACAACAGCTGGAGTCGCAACATGCTTCCGAGATCGCCAGAATTCAAGCAGACTTGAATGAAGCAAACAACAAGGCTGATACTTACAAGTCTGAGCTTGACACGCTACACGATAAGCACAAGCAAGACTTGCGTGTCATTGGCGAAGATTACGAACGTGAGATTGAATCACTGAGGGCTGATCTTGAGGGAGATGCATCGAGACGACTGGATACTTTACAATCGGAGTTTGATGCTCTTGTCGCTGAGAAGAACGCACACTCAGAGGAACACGAGAAAGCACTTTCTCAACGGTCCAGCGAGATCGAGGCTCTTAAGCAGGAGATCAGTGAGCTTCGGGACACCTCAGCTTCGGCAACTCGCAGCAGCGAGGATGCACTCGCCAAACTCAAAGAGACAGAAGACGAAATGGCGACTCTAAAGGAAGCCCATAATACTTCGCAGGCATTGGTCGTGGATCTTCAAGACCGCATTAGTACGATGGGCAAGGATCTCGCCGGTAATGAAGATCTACAGGCTCAACTGAACATTTTGCGAGAGGAGAAGAGTGCTGCGGAAGATGCTCACACAAAGTCTCAATCTGTGATTGTCGACCTGCAAGCTCGCCACGACTCGCTATTGGAACAGAAAACACTTGCAGAGGATGCTCATGCACAAGCGATCGAAGCACTTAAGCAAGACTCTGAGAATGAGTCGAAGCAACTCCTTGCAGAGCTGCAGTCGAAGTATGATCTCCTTGTTCAAGAAAAGAAGTCTGCCGAAGATGAACACCACCGTGCTATTGAAGACCTCAAACAGCATTCAGATAGTGATCTGAAGCATACACTCGCAGAGCTGCAATCCAAGTACGACTCGTTAGTAGAAGAGAAGAGTGCAATGGAAATTGCACACAAAGATGCTATTGAGGCTTCGACACAGTCGGACAGCACATCAAGACAACTTTTGGACGAACTTCAGGCCAAATATGATGCACTACTTAGCGAGAAGAACACCATGGAGGCCACCCATTTGGAAACATTGCGCGCGCTGGAAGCCGATTCGGAGCAATCGACCAAAGCAGCGCTTGCAGAACTTCAATCCAAGTACGACACACTTGTGCAGGAGAAGGCTAGTGCCGATAGTGAGCATAGTCACGCCATAGCCATGCTCAAGGAACAAGCCGATACCACATCAAAGCAGCTTCTTGTGGAGCTTCAAACCGACTACGACAAGCTACATGAAGACATGAAAAACACCTCTGAAGCGTTTAGCGACCTGCAGACGAAATACGAGGCTGCTATGCAAGAGATCAATGGTTCCGAAGACGTCAAGAAGGCCGAAATGGAGAATCTTCGGAGCCAACGGGATGAGCTCTCTGCACGGCTTGCAGAGCTTGAGAAGGCACATGCAGATAGCATCGCCAAACAGCTTGCGGTCGAGGAGAGTCACACGAAGGCGCTTGAAATCCAACACGCAGAAATCGAGCAAAAATATGCAAATCTGCTGGAGATTATGCAGAACGATACTGAGCGATTGGAGCAAGAGAAGGCAGCAGCGCTTTCAGGCAAGCAATCTGCACTCAACGAACTTGCAGCTATTAAGAAAGAATTGAATGCGGAAATCGATGCACTCAAGAGTGGACCTCAATCGGACGCGTCGGAGGTTGCTGAGATGGCGAGCAAGTACGAAGCTCTTCAAGCTGAGAAAGCCGCAGCCGACAAAGAACACGAGAACGCTATCAGCTTACTCAGAGACTCTTTGAAAGCAGATTACGAGCAAGCTCTGTCCAAGCTGCAGTCTGAGTGCGATGTGTTGCAGCACAAGATGGCAAAGGCCGACCAAGCGCACAGTGATGCCATAGAGTTATTGAAACACGACCTAAATACCGGTCATTCAAGTGCCATGGAAGCCCTACGGCACCAGCTCGAGGCTGTGCAGAAACAGCATTTGGATCTCACAGAGCAAAAGGCATCTATGGATCAGGCGCATGAAGAGGCCATCGCAGAGCTTATGGCTGGCATGGAGGCTAGCACGACCGAGGCACTACAACAACTGCGCAAAAAGTACGATGCCCTTACCGCTGAGCTCGAGGAAGCACATTCAGTTCATTCTGCTGCGCTTGAAACTGCGAAAAGAGAAGCCGCTGAGCAGCGCGACATGTACTGGGACTCTCATATCAAAGAAGCCATCCTCAAGGCGGATATTGATGCCCGAGCTGCAACTGCGTTGGCTCTAGAAGAAAAGATACACGCAATCAAACGTGAGCGCGATGAAGCTATCAGAGCTGCTGAAGAAGCCGAAGACCGCATAGAGACCATGAAGGGCGAAGTCGTGCGAAAGCACTTGGCCCGCGTCGAACCTCTGGAGAAGGAAAATGCCTATCTCCACGACAAGGTCGACCGTCTTGAAGCCATCCTTGCCGCCGGGGACAGGGTGGCTCGTGCGGCCGCTACCTTGGGTGAGCAGCGGCACATTGACACTTTGGCCGAAGAAGACGAGGAAGAGGAAGACGATGATGGGAACGCTGCTTCTGGTCTTCAGCGACACAAACCAAACGGCAATGGTGCCGCGAAAGATGTTGTCGGTACTGTGAGTTGAACCCAGATCCCGTACGTGCATTATCTGTTTTCTTGCCAAACACAAAGTCCAGAGATCTAATACATTTCTAGCAGTTGGCAGCCATGCAGGAGACCTTGACCCAGCTTGCTGAGCTTAACAACGACGCGATTGTGGAAAGCACCAAGACGGCTCAGCGTCTTACTGCAGATCAAGAACAGCTCTCCCTCCCACCCCCACCACCACCTTACCAATAGACTACGGTCTAGAAGATAACGATGATGGCCATAATATATGAGAACTATGACATGCACATGTCTCTAACTTACCATATAGCATTTTAATCTTTCCTTTCTACGGTGCTCCATTTTGGCCCGTTTTTCTACATTATACCTCTACATACGGCATTAAACCTAGTTTACGCATTTCAGTTCTTGCTGGTCGGCACTGAATGCGTGACTGGTAGTGTTGCCAGAAATCCATACATAATTTTCTCGTCTGCCAAATGTTGTTCCGTCTCGTGAATCCTACAGCAAAGAACGCCCGTAATCACCAACGTCGTCCCGCAAGCGAGTCGACTTGTGGTTTGATGGCTATCCACTAAGTCCATGTTCAGTTCTTTTTTGCTTCACCTAGAGTAGCTCAGGAGGCTCTACTCCACTCGCTTAGTCTCCGCAGTCTTCCACACCGCTACATGTTCTGCACTCTGCTGTGTAAATATCAGCGCAGCGATATGGGATGGAACTTTGAGTGAAAAAAACATACGATTGCGGTACCGAGAATGAGGCATACAACATACTCTGTTGGCCTCCAAGAGCAGTCACAAAGCAAGATACCTTCACTCAAAGCCAGCAAACGATAAAAATGGAGTCGATACAACTCATCTTTGAACTATTTACAAAACAAATGCATCTAATATTCTACAGAGCAAGGCGCAGCCAGCGAAACGAAACAAAGAAGTTTTTATATGTACAAGAATATCTTTTTCTTCTGATCTGATGGCTTTTCCTTTCTGTTGGCCTAAGCACTCAGACACTGAGAGTAGTAGTCGTTCTGCTTTACGCACTTCCAGCCGTCGGAGCAGGTTGTTGGACCAGTGAACCCGATTCCGCCGCAGCGCTCCCACTTGCCTGCGGTGCTGGGCTGAGCAGGTGTTGGCTCGGCAGCTGGGGCGGACTCAGCGGGGGCGCTTGGGGTAGAAGGCTGGCTAGGGGTTGGCGCCGGGGTCTCGACCGGCGCAGCGGAGGGTGCAGCTGAGGGTGCGGCTGAGGGTGCGGCGGGAGCAGAGGAAGCGGGAGAGGCTTCATCACTGGCTACTGGAGTGGAAGGCTTGGAAGGAGTACCAGAGAGCTTGAGGATACGGGCGGCGGCGGCTTCGGCAGCGACCATGACAATGGCCTGGGTGTTTCCGGTAGGGAGATCAGGGTGGATGGAGGCGTCGACAACGAAGAGGTTGTCGGTGCCGTAGACCTTAGTGTCAGTGTCGACGACTACACCAGCATCGCCCTTGGTGCCCATCTTCGCGGTACCGACGTAGTGGCTTCCGGACTTGAAAGTCTTGATGAGGTCCGCGCTGGTGACGTTGGTGACGCCAGTAGGGGCAATGATGGACAAGGTCGAGTTTCCGCCCTTGGTCATGCTGATGAGACGGTCCATCATCAGGGTGATGGCCTCAGTATCGACCTTGGAAGTCATGTGGGGCTTGGTAATGAAAGTGGTGGCACCCTCAGCATTGATACCAAGGCTTCCGACGGACTTCAAGCCGTGGGTGATGTACACCTTCATCTGAACAGTGTCGTCCTCGGGAGCATTGCATGTACCCTGGAAGAAAACCTCAGTGCCATCGGTGGTGTTGACAGATGACCACCAGTTCAAGCGCTGACCGGACTGAGCAAGAAGACCAGAGCCCTTGGCAAAGAGATCAATGGTGGTCTGGTTGGGTGTGATCATAGCCTTCTTGTCAGTGCCAGCAAGGGGCGCGCTGGTCTTGAACTTGACAGTGAAGATGGGGTGGTCCTTGATCTCCGCTCCAACAGGGAGGTCAATCCAATCAGCTTCCTCAGGCAGCTGGACGCCAGTGCTGCCGCTAGCAACGGTCTTGAGTTGCTCAGCGGGACCAATGCCAGAGTTGAAAAGAATGCGAGGAGTGGACATGGAACCTGCCGAGAGGACAACGCGGCCTCCAGCCTTGACGTTGTAGATGACGCGCTTGCCATCGGCCGTCTTAACCTCAACACCAGAAACGGCTGAGCCCTTGCGGACAGCTCGGACAACGTCAGTGTTCATCATGAGCTTGAAGTTGTCAAGCTTCTGGGCAAGAGGAAGGTAAGTCCTGACACTGCCGGAACGGAGACCGTTTGCGATGTTCCAGGTTGGGTGGCCGTAGACATCAACCTTGTTGTTGGGGTTCTTGACAAAGTCGGTCTCAGTCCATCCCTGAGCAGCGAAGAACTTGGAAAGAACCTCGAAAGCGCCATCGTCATAGCGGACACCGTCCTGTGAGCCGTATGTCTGTCCCGGGTTGCGTTCGTACAGGCGCTCAGCGGCAGCGGAAACATCAGCCCACTTCCAGCCAGCAGGCCACTTGTCATCGAAGTCGCGAGCCTGAGGCTTAACGTACATCATGGCGTTGATAGATGTGCTACCACCAAGCAGGCAGCCTGCCATATCGGCAGTGTCAGCGCAGTAAGCAGGGCTGCCAACATCGCTGAGGTAGTAACCATATCCGGGAACATCGTACATGGAAACAGTGTCGTTCCAGGACAGGGTCTTGACGTCGCCAGTGAAAGCGTAAGAAGGGCCGCCACGCTCGATCAGAAGGACCGAGGCGCCGCTCTCTGCAAACCTCTGAGCAGCAATGATTCCGGAACCACCACCTCCAGCAACGATGTAGTCATACGTTTCGTTGGCGACAATAGCGGTAGAGTTACCAGCGATTGGGGTCGTTGGTGCTGTAGAGTTTCCTCCAGGGGCGGGTGTGGGTGTGGTGGAGTTACCACCACCTGGGGCGTCTGCAACGGCAAGGGCAGCCCATTTCTCGAAATCAGCGCTCGCCGCATCGGACATCTTAATACCGAAGGCACCGAATCCAGCATCATGGTAGTTGAGGGCAGCAGAGGCCTTGGTCGAGTCGGTCAAGGCCTTGTCCGAGTAGGCCCAGCCCATGATGTTGAGGGTCTCGGAGATGACGAGGCCCAGACCTGAGTCATCACTGAGACAGTTGGAGCACAAGAAAGTGTATGAAAAGGCTGTTTCGTTGACAAAGGTACCGTCGGGGATCGTCTTCATGGACTGCTTGCCAGCAGCCAACAAAGGGGGGTTGGTGTAGCCGTCAGCAAGACGGAAGGACGAGATGATTTTGCCCTCGTTGGGCCATGCAACAATGAGCGGGTTGCCCACCATGGACTGGCCCATGCTGAGACCGGCCCATCCACCTGCATTTGAGATGGGTGCTTGGATCTGAGCAATGAAGTCTGTCGAAGGCTTTTCTGGAACAGCGTAACCGAGCCTGAAGCCAGAGTCGTGCTGAAGACCCTGGAACTTGATACCAGTTTTCTCATCAGTAAAGCCCGTGGATGTTTGGGCTGCAGCGCGGAGCGCGAAAACGGCAGAAGTAAGAAAGAATGAACGAGCCATGATTGAAGCTGCGTGTTGTGTTAAAGGAGGGTGGATGTATGGCACTGCCAACAAGATTGTGGGAAGCCCTCAAGGCTTTTGTGAATGAGCGGATAGCAACGTTCAAAGGAACGAGCAAGAAAAAACGAAAAATGGACGAGTGGAAGAGAGCGTGTGCCGACATGAGCATTGCAGCATGCTTCTCTATATGTAGGCTGTATCGTGGGCGAGCCAAGCACGCCCCAATCCAACGTGCCCAAGGAACAAAACCTATCTCCGACGTTCGACCCGCCGAACAAGCTCAGGCTGCAGCAATGCGATCGTGCGAAACCAACATTCTGGACTGTCGTGGTCCGGGATCATGGTTCCTCGGCAGCGCTACGCTTGTCAGAAATGGTTCCTGGCGCTTCCACCACTGCGGGAGGTTGATTGCATCCCAAGTCTGCGAACAAAAGGCCGGTGCACGGTTTGTCCACAGTTTGCAGTTGATTCGCTGGCTCCATGTTTCAACGTCCGCTCGGTACTATTCTGACGTCGTGGCAGTGGAGTCTAGCCGTTTCGAAACAAGATGCCGAGACAGAAACGGCAGTCCTTTGGAAATTGCGTGTGGGCCGTTGCAAGAAAACACCATCTCCCATAGATTGAACCTCCGCTGGCAATGCGCCTCATCTCTTGTCTGGCCCGCTCACTGCAAAACTCAGGCTCCATAGCAATTGATGCTGTCATGGCCGGCTCGAAGGAGCATATGAATGGTGGAGACAAAAGGAGATGAAGTTGTGGAACAGCATCGGGCTGAGTGCAAGTTGTCGGATAAACTCAGGGCATTTTCTCGGGACACATGACCAGTCAAGGCCGGAGAAAAGCCTTTGCGCAACAGCGCCACGATCGCAACGTCCTGACGACATTCGACATTATAGTGATTGATGATGGGCAGCAGGGGTTCTCGCATTCATGCCGCTTTACTTTCCCATAACCTACAGAAATAGCTAGCCTTATCACGATGTATCGCTCCGTATTGCCATGTGTACGGCTACTGACCAGGAAGGCTCTACGTTAGGGCCAGGACTTGCCTGCGCTTAATTAGCGAAATCAGTTCCCTATATTCGTTCACAGCTCAGGTGGCAGGTATCTACATTTCTGACAGATGCGACTAGGTGGTTGTTAATTTCCATTTCTGGGGATATGTGGATACGTGGGTCTATTGGACGTCTCTCAAAAATAACGACACATATTGCAATAATGGGGCAGGCAGACACGTCGACATCGTTCATCTGGCGATAAACTTTTCGCTAACATACCGTCGGTATGTCGACGTCGAATACTTCGAGCAAGGAGGAGGACGGCTAAGTGCAGAGTGGGGTAGGGAAACTGAACCTCGGTCCATTCCGACGTTATGGAAACCATTAAGCGCGCATACTTTCTGTACAACAAGGTCAACCGCAATCAGTCGGTGTATCCATAGTGTCTTCTCGGATTTACACTCGATTCACGTCAACGATCCAATATGGCTTCCAAGAACGAAACTCCAGTCTATGTGCTCGGCGTGGGCCTCACCAAGTTTATCAAACCCCGGCAGACGCGGGCGTACCCTGAAATGGGTTACGAAGCTGGCGTAAAGGCAATGCTAGACGCCCAGATCAACTACGACGATGTCGAAGCCGGAGTTGCTTGCTACTGTTATGGCGATACAACAAGTGGCCAGCGAATCTTTTATCAATTTGGCATGAGCGGGTCAGATACTACCAGCAATCATTCAATCCCAGTGAGGCGGGTCCACTGACTCAGAGTAGCATCCCCATCTACAACACCAACAATGCCTGTGCGACTGGCAGTACAGGACTGCATCTTGCCCGAACCCTCATCAAGAACAGAAGCATTGATTGCGCGCTCGTGATTGGATTCGAGCAGATGCAGCCTGGCTCCATCAAGTCCGCGTGGAGCGATCGGCCCTCACCCATGGGCCTTTCGATGCGGATGATGGCCGACACACGCGGCATCAGCAAGTCACCGCCAAACGCCCAGTACTTCGCTAATGCCGGTCTCGAGTACATGGAAAAGTACGGCGCTGAAGCGCGCGATTTTGCTGAGATAGCAAGAATCAGCCACGAGCACAGCCAGCGGAACCCGTACGCCCAGTTCCGCGACGTCTATACGCTTGAGCAAATTGAAAAGTCGCCCATGATTCACTACCCGCTGACCAAACTCCAATGCAGCCCTACCAGCGACGGCGCGGGCGCCGCCGTCCTCGTCAGCCAAAAGTTCCTAGATGCCCGACCCCATCTGAAGAGCCAGGCAATCCTCATCGCAGGCCAGACACTCATGACGGATACGCCACAGCTCTACTCCAAATCCTCCATGGATCTTGTCGGCTATGATATGACGAAGCGGGCAGCCCAAGCCGCTCTCAAGGAAGCCGGCGTGAGCCCCAAGGACATCAAAGTCGCCGAGCTCCACGACTGCTTTTCAGCTAACGAGCTCATCCTACTTGAAGGCCTAGGCTTCAGCGAGCCCGGAAAAGCACATATAATGGTCCGCAATGGCGACATTACGTATGGCGGCAAAGGCCCTATTATCAATCCCTCTGGCGGCCTCATCAGCAAAGGCCATCCACTTGGCGCAACCGGTCTCGCGCAGTGCGCAGAGCTAACATGGCAGCTTCGCGGCTGGGCCAACAACAGGCTCGCAGAAGATGCGGACGTGGCGCTACAGCACAATCTGGGTTTAGGTGGAGCCGTCGTCATCAACGTTTACAAGCGCGCAGACGGTAAGAAGAATGCCAAGATGAGCGACGAGGAGATCAAGAGGGTAAGCCAGTTTGCGTACAACCCGGCAGTAGAGGCTCGATATGTGACGAAGGAGGAAGGTGATAAGGTGCGGAGCAAGACTGTAGCTTCGGAATATGCGCTTGGCGATACGCTTGAGAAGATTCAGAGTCGCCTTTAGATCGGATGGATGTATAGGCAGTATGAATGCGTATTTCTTTGCCTAGATCGCATCGCTGCTTTGTAATATTAGTGCGATTGCTAGCTATCACTGGAATTTCCAACTTACAGTAGCCTTGGTAACCACCAACTACATTTCAGTATTCTGTAGAAGTCTCTGGGACAACGTCTATGCAATCTAAGCGTGGAAAGTTGAGCTCGGCCAGCTGCATATATGCCCCAGAGCTGCAGCGGTGCACCTAAAACACCTTCGCGAGGCTGGATGACCACTGGTCTGTTAGCTCTTTTGTGAATCACTCATTTTCCTTTAGAGAATACGGCGGCAGTAAGAATGCAGTTTCTATATCGAACAGCTACGGCGTTTAATTCACGCGGGTCTGATATAACGCTTCACCCAATTATTTGAAAATCAACGACCCCATTTTTGTGTCCGCTACAGGACATACTGCAGTTCTTTGAGTGTACTCGTTGCTCGCCAAGTATTTTACACTTTCAACCTTACCAGGCCGGCAAGGATCAGGAACCCTTGTTGTCAACCGGGGTGTTTCTTGACCTACGGTGATGGACATGAACATGGTGGTTTATAGGTGCATAGAGTCCGGAACGAAGCAACGTCGTTGTGAGTAGGGGCTGGGACAAGGGAAACCTAGACAAGTGCGACAATTTCATCACTTCACACGATATCGATAAAGAGGATCTGTTCTTGATATCAGGTGACGGAAGGCGCATGAGGAAGCCATGGGACACCTAGTTTGGTTGTGGAGCCAGTGCGTGCTTGGTTCGGCATCGGCCCGAGCTCCGACGACAATCGTATGTCAGCATGATGGCAATATCACTAGCAACATTGTATCTACTGCTGTAAGGGCAAAGAACCTTCTTATCGATACTGTGTTGATTCCTCCTTGTGCGCGACGACTGGAGTTTAGACTGCAAGACGCAAGCGAAGCGCCAACACCAATGCGGGGAAGCCACGCTCAGCCGAGGGTGTCTAGGTAACACACGTCTACAGACAACAAGCAAGCATCACGCAAACTCGCAACCTTGAAGACGATTCTCGTACCGTTCAGTATGACGACTCAGAAGAAAGCCGAAAGCGACACGAAGCTTGGTCCTGCGCCGACGCGACTTCGCCAGATTGCATTGGCTACCAGGGACCTTGAAAACACGAGGCTGCTGTTTGTAGGATCACCACTGTCGATACCCATCAAAAAGCTGATGGAGACACCAGACATACATTCTGGGTGTAGACGTTGTTTTCGAGGACGATGCCGTCGAACAATGGGGATTGAAGAATTTCTTAAGTTAGTAGAGACCATGCATCACCGGAGCTTGGTACACTGACAGCGTTGCAGTTCCGCTAGGAGGCGACTTTATTGAAGTCGTCTCGCCAATCAAAGAGGGCACGACGGTTGGAAGATTGTTGGATAAGCGCGGTGAGGGCGGCTTTATGATCATCATGCAAACGGGTGACGCAAAGAAGCGGTGCGACTACATCAAGGCGAACAATCTGGCCAAAGTCATCGTCGAGCACGAGTACCGAGATGCCATCTGCATCCAGTACCATCCAAAAGGCATCAAAGGTATGTCTGCACCGCGCCCGGCCGTGTCTCAGATGCACGCGCGGACAAGACGGTGGTGGCGCAGGCGTCGTGGCTGATGCGCAGACCAGGTGGCATGATGGCCGAACTCGACTCTCACACCTCTGGGCCAACTAACCCAGATCCCCTCGGGTCGCGATTCTCTCCATGGCATGCATGCGGCCCGGCTGATGAGAGTTACACCCGCGGCATGGAGCGGACGGGTCACTTGGCGCTCGAAGGCTGTGTATTGCGCCTACAGCCAGGCGACATGGGCCATGAGGCCGCTGCACGACAGTGGGAGGAGATTTTCGGAGTTTCACGAAGCCGAGATCTGCTCGCTTTTACTAACGCAAGACTGGGCTTCATCCCAGGTGAGCCAGGACTGGCAGAGGGCCTTGTGTCGATCACGGTTGGCGTCAAGGGCAAGGAATACTATGACGCGATACTAGAAAGAGCACGGACTGCAGGCATCTGTCGTGATGGCTGGATTGAAATGTGCGGTATCAAATGGTACTTTTCGCTAACGGGCCACGGTGAGGATACTAGGGGCAAGCTCTAGCCGAATGGCAGTTGGGCGTACTTGTCGGCCATGACTTGTGCCACGTAGTCCGACGACGCCTCGACAAAACAGCCCCCAGGGGCGGGGCGGGCACTTGGTGCCCCGCCAACCCATGTGTATTCAGGTTACAATGAACTGCTACTGTGTTTCCCATGAGGAAATTTACATCTAAGTCTTGTCGACTGGTCTCGAACCCTCGCTTGTTCGAGTAATAGGATCAATTCCACCGGTTGGCCCGCCAGGGGGATACGGTGCAAAGTACGCCACCTCCTACGACGTCACCGGAAGCATGTAAGCTATTAACAACTCTCGTCAACAACTAACGCCCCCAGCACACTATCCGAGTTATCAGAGTCGGCGCTGCTTTTACCTCCAACCGGGTCAACTTACCACGAAAGCATGGAGGCTTGGCTCGGGATGGCTGTGTTTTCTCGACGAGTAGGCTGAGTGGATGCCTAGAAACGCCTCGAGGATAGCCTCGTATGCGCTATTCGTGCATGACATGCCCGGCTACCCATTGGCAACTGTACGCGACCGGCCAGACCTGGCAGCTCGCACACTCGCACAGTTTCCCACCCACACCATGTCGCGTTGGCTGTACCTATGCCCATGTCGTAGTTCAAGCTCCCGCTTCCGCGCCGACAGCACTACAGCTACTCTGCTTTGGGAACAGTTCGCGAAGGCACTCTGCTCAATCCGACAACTCACGTGCCCTGTGGTTTATCCATGCTTTCCATCCGCACACCTGCACACATACAAATACTACCATGTCGTCACGGTCAGTTCCCCCCCCCGCCCGCGCGCCCCTGGTGCCCGCCCAGGAGTGCCCCCGCGCTCCATGCTCGCACTATTTCATCTCGATCTGAGGGCCACTCACTCCTCTCAAATATTATAAAAGTCGAGCACATCGGCTATCTGGGTTACAAACTCCCATTCTTGTCACACAACCGCGTCCCGTATATTTCACGCCAGTACTATTCTCAACATCGTCAGCCACCATGTGGAGATACTCGCGTTCGGCGAGTGACGGGCGCTTTGATAGTGCAACCTCTCTCGTACCGTCTCGCCGACACAGCGGCCACGATTCGTCGACTACTCTTAGCTCCCCTACCGACAACGAAGTCACAAAACCTATTGTATCATACTCGGGACTTAAATCATCACGACCTACTGAGGCAAGTCAAGAGGAACATCACTACCACTTGGCTAATCAAAGACAGACTGGCTCAAACCTATCATCTCGCTCCCTCGCCGCCCCGAAATCTATCTCCGGTCGACTTCGCCCGTCCCATGATCTCAATCAAGTCGTTTCGTTACTCGGATCGTCCTTTCCTAGCCCAACACACCCGGCTTCGGATGATACTTCAAGCTTGTCTTCCTCTGCTACTCTCACAAACGACACTGCCAACAGGCTGTCTTGTAAATTTTGTGGCGCGACATTTACGGGCAAATACGGGCGTGGAAATCGCGGCCGACACATGCGGCAATATCATACCCAAGCTGCAATGACCTCTTTCAAATGCCCAGTGGAAGGATGCCCCAAAACCTTTGCACGCCAAGACGCTCGTCTCAAACATCAGCGGACGCATCATTCAGAGTTGCATCCCAACTCGAGTGCTTCCCCAATCAATCTGGGCGAGGTACCTATTTCTATCTCAACTGCCCTCTGCAACATACGCACAAAGCTAGACGATGAGACATACGCACAGCTTTGCGATATGTTCTTGTATCTGTTCCCGCGAATAGTTCAGTATCTACGAGACACAAAGTAGGTCAGCCATCTGGGTGTATAATAAGTGAGTACTAACAGTCATCAGGTCTAATACGTACAATGTTTACATGGACGTCCTTAAAGAGATTGTCCTTGTTGTCGATGAAATTGAGTCTGGTTCGGTCGATTCAATCAACCAAGTGATAGCTGATCGTGCGATGCTTAGTCGTCCTCCTCATCATAGTCGAGCAGCTTCCGCCAACAAAGGCAAAGGCTCTATGATGACTCTCGGGTCAAGCAGTATATCACGGATGGATTCGAACCATTCACCCAGAGGACAGAAACTTACTCATGGTCAAAAGTATGGCAGTTATAAGGTTGTTAAGGGTCACCAAAACGAAACCCCACCACCTAAACTCGTCGATTGTCCCGATCACAAACATCACATGATGAACCCAGACTCCCGAACATCGCCTTGTCACGGCTGTCGAGTGAAGAACATGGCTCAGATTCGGCACCATCTAAGGCGTATCAATCATCAAGGGCGTCCTGGTACGTGGAAGTGTCCTTTTTGCAAGAAGGATTTCAACCACGAGCGTATTATGGATGAGCATATTGAAGCAAAGAGCTGTCAGACCCAGGTGCAATCTAGAGGTGATATTGTTACACCATGGGCAATGCTATATCTCACACGCCATCCTGAAGAGCAACGTATACCTAGCCCTTGTAAGTAAACTATTCGTCGAGTTAAACTGTTACTGATGCCTGGTTTGCAGATTGTGATGAGAAGGGATGGTTACCTCAATCGATATGGGAGGAATGCCGAGCCTCTCTTCAGGATACTCCAGCCCCCGGTCAGGAAACCACAACGTCCCCCTCGGATGCCATGGCGCCTTTTCCAGGTTTTACGGAGAATGCAACGAGAGACCAGGGTCATGAAATGGTGCATCCTAGCAACACTCCAGCTGAATCATCACAGGCTGCCGAGTACTTCGCAACCCAGTTGGTGAACTCCGTATTGTTGACTTTGTGCAACAACCCCTCGACTGCACTTACGGGCAATTCCACACTCGGCTTCAATAGTAACCATCAACTTGGTCAAAACCCACCATCGCATTACACCGCGGCACAACATGGAGTACTGGTTCAAAACTATACACGACGCTTGGTATCTTTTGCTCGATCGTTAGTGTCCCAGGAACCAGGAACAATGCATGTGGAGATAGGACAGATATCACCCATCGCCACCGAGGCCGAGATGATAGTGAATAACACACCTATTCACAATCAGTTTCAATTGCCTCATGTTCAGCCTCGAGTACAAGATGATTCGAACTCTGCGGTGAACTTGCCTGCGGCACTTCTCCTCGGGTCTAGTAACGATGAAACGTCCGATTTCTGGTCTGCACAGCATGAGCCAACCCAGAATGAGTCTTTCCACACTCAACACAGTAACCAATACTCGACTCCAACTTTGAGCACACATTCAAGCCAAACTGATGTACCTACTGACTCTTATCTGACGCAACCTTCTCCGATAACGAATCCTTCGTCTGCATACGGAACGACAGACAGGATGCTGCTCAGTGCTTCGAACTCGCCACATCATTATCGTCGCGGGTCAGGAAACTCGGATGTCTCGGATTGTCCTATTCCGCCCCGTATGCAGCCAGATCGCGAGGGCTTACTTGGAACAAACTCCCAGTTTGAAGATGCTCCATCAATCGAGCCAGAGAGACCTGAACCCTTTTTTGCGGAATTCATTGATCCTAGGATGCTGACTTAACTACGAGATCATCGCCATCAATATCACGATGTTGAATGCTGGAATGAATAAGTCACGATTGTAGATTTTACTGGGCTTCCTTTTCTTCTTCTTGAGTGTCGTGGCTGATCTGTTACTCGTCCTTGATGCCCGTGCCGGTCACGGATGTTCTGGATACAATCTATACGTTTCGCGTTAGATTGTTACGATAGGTTAGTCATGGCTCAGAAATTATTTTTTTCAATCCATTAGACTTCTTGATTCAGTTCAAAAAATAGAAAACGAATACCCCCATTCGAAAGTAAACGATGTTTCACTTTCGAAGTCATGAAATGGGATTATCCATTGCAAGCTTAGTGTACAGTCGCTAAAGTCATCATCTTCATTGGAGTTCGAAGACTACCGGCCCGAATACAAAGAGGCAACACTGTTAGACTTCGAGTACTGCTTAATACCTTGACAAATTCTTTTGAGAATTATTTTTATCTTCTTTCAAAGCGGATTATTCAATTGCTTTCGGAATTCAGATATCGAACCCAGTCTACTTTCGTCGCTCTCAACGCAAAATACCTTCATCATAACTCACAGGGACGATGTTACACCAGAGCTTCTACATGCGCACTATGGAGTGTGTTCGCCTCCAAAGGCACTTGTTGCTAATTGCACGGTCAATCTGTACAATGGGCCTGCTTACCTAAACGCCTCTCTCCTAGATAAGCGCACCGCTCCATCGCTATGAAGCCAAAGTCGACGCCATATCAATTCTATCTATTACGACACGTACCAATTACTATCCCTCGCGCAGACCAGGAAGCCATTCATAGTCAGTAGCTCCACGATTTCGGTGCGTTCGCCGTACGTTCATCTTACCGTCTGCAAACGGGCGTACCAAACACCTCCGAAATGGCGTCGCGCAACCTTGTAGCTCCCTAGGCAACACACACCTTTGCATAGGATGCACGTTACTATACGCTAGAAATTTACACGCTATACGCGTATTTGCCGCGTTCTGGCGCCAGGTAGCAAGGGCCTCTTTCACTTCGGAATACAGTCCCTTAAAGTTACATCAACTCTCCTTCAGTCAAGATCTCTCAATTTTATAAACATCAACCAACTTCTCAACTTGCCTCCTCCTTTATCACTCAACTCTTCAACTCAACCTGACATTTCCTGCTTTAGCCTATTATTGAAGACTTACTCTATCATGGTATATCAAGACCATGATTGACTTCAGCGACGAATATCTCCTGGCACTTGCCATCAACACGCCGCTCCCAAGGTCCGACGACGCGGACTTGGAAGTTGTTTTCATCGACTTTGTAGCTACTCAGCAGCGCTGGAGTCCTCATCCATCCTTGAGGGTCGAGATTCCCTCTCCATCAACCCCGGTTGTCAAGACGAGTACTATAGTCGCTGCCAAAGCCGCTCCTTCTTCCCACAGCAAGAGGAGCAAAAAGCGCAAGGCAGAGTTTACAATCTTCGCGGATCCTGTAGAACAATTTCCTACATCGTCCACAACAACTTCTAAGCGGCTCAAGATCAGTACGCCGCGGACGCCGTTGGCCGACCGTGGAAACTCGACCAACTCGTCGCCTGTTTCCTCTCCTCGTCTTCCGGATACTCCATTCTCCCTTTCGATCGAGGATCCTCACTGGGAAGACTGCGAGAATTATAGTCCGTACCATCAGTGGCCCCAGTTCGATACTCCCAACCCGTCTGCTCTCAACCCGACCACTCCATCGGCGGGACCTCCTCCTCCTCCTCCTC
>JAODYC010000053.1:91256-110528 GCA_026262405.1 Curvularia hawaiiensis
AAAGTGTCTGTTAGTAATACCGAGATCCGGAAAGGGCTTAGCGCACTACAAAACTGCCAAGGGTCTACTGAAATTTACTTGTACTTCGTAGATACTGCAAGACTGACACGGTCGGGATTCTCTAACAATAACGATATTGTATGCTAGTAGAGATCTGAACAGTAAGACTTGACACATTCCACTCATTTTGGTGGCGCGGAGTCCCAACATCTTTGTCTACGTAGTCACTGTTAAAGTGAAGTGTAGTGAATGAGTTGATTCCTTTAATTAAACGCATGGTAGAACTAAGTGTATTGATCAACAATGTGGGTGGCTGGTGAGGGAGCTGGTCTACCAAACCCCTGGCATTGAATTTACTCCGATAGTGACAAGGTAATCAATACAGAGTCAAGATATGGATACATCTAAACGAGAGAAGAGAGTTGATGTTGTGTTATCTAGATATGTATGCTAACGTCTATAGTCCTGTATGCATGCCGCCTGGCAAACTCCATGCAATATGCTTCGGCCAAATTCATACAGGGGTCGTCATTTTAATGCAGTACATGGGTATTTCATCAGAACGCTCTTCAAGGTGTTCTGCTCATATTCTGTTGTTTTTCTGCTGCACTTGCTTTTTCGTTTTCTTCGTTTTTATTTCTTTTCATACGCCGAGGCTGTTGCCCCGCGTTGACGTTTTTGCCGTGCTCTCCGCTTTATGCCACATTGGGTGGCTTCACTCCCTATACTTTCGCATTGTCAAAGGGAGGCTCGATGACCGCATCGCTCAGTATCCTTCTGTCCTGATTCTAACATAAGAATCCGCATTGCTCACGTATCCTCTAAAACTCGGCCCAACGCTCCAGCTCGTCAAATCTCGAATGACCTGCTTTGCTGGCTCAGAGAGATCTGTCTGGCCCGTCTCATCATTTTTACAGAGCGCCTCTCCAGTGGTAAACGACCAATCACACTGAATTCCGAGGCTCATATCCATGAGCCATTCCATTCGTTCCTGCATTGCCGGAATCTGAGCAGCAAGCTCACGGAAGGCGGGCCAGACAATAAAATCGACAATGTTAATGTGTGGCATGAAGAGCTGATTCGGGGTCGGGCGCAGCCACTCGGGCATGGCGTTATACGTTTCAGGCGAAGGTGAAATCATCCAACGCATCAGGGCCCAAAAGACGTACATGGATCCAAAGCATGTAAATGTGTTGCCTGGGCAAGTTAGCAAACTGGCTTGGAAGGCGCAGATGGGTAGGAAAGACTACCTTTGAGATGTACGCCATGAACCATGCCAACTGCCCATTTAGAAAGTATGCCCGAGTTGTTGAATGCTCCTTCATCGAACAGAGCTGCGATGTTGGGATGCTTTTCGATAACATCCTCTACCGGCCGGCCGTTGTTTATCAAGCTCGCAGCTTCTTGCAATATGCTTGGTACAGTGCGTTTTAGCGAACCAGGGTCAGGGACCGTATTGATTGGAAGCATAGCCCACGTCGGCACAAAGAGATTGCTGCTACGCGTCTGTTGTGTTTCAGAAAGCTGTTCCCTTGAACCGGTGTTGGTGGAAAAGAATGTATTGTCGAAGAAGCTGCGTATGTCGAGGTTTGGGTGGATGCGGATGGTGTTTACTATTGGTTGTCGGCCAGCGAGATGGGTAGGATAGATGGATCGAACCCTGTTTTGTCTGTGTGGCGACCGTCTTTGGCTTATGGAGGATCTTTTTGAGGAGGTAAAGGGGACGTGCTGAAGGTTGAAGCTTGAAACCTGCTGGGTAAGTCGAGGGTCAATATTTTTCTCTTCAGGGTCTTCATCATCGCTTTCGCCATCAGCCTCGGCTTTTGGGAGAAGAAAATCGTCGCGGTCGAACAGGGGACACAAGAAGGGCTGTTCGTCACCAACGCCTGGTTGCTTTCCTGGCCCTGGAGGCGCAAATGCCGACTGTGGAAGATTTGCCGAAGGTGACCAGGCATGACTCTGGCTCGTTGGCGAAGTCAAAGAACCGCCAGAACCGTGACGGAACGTTGGTGGTTTGCTGGGATCGAGACTTGATTCGTGGCTCATTGCACTTCCAGAGGTATCGGTGGACTCCTGGCCCAGTAAGCTGAACTCCAGTTACCAATATGTTTCTTTTTTTTTGCAGCCAGGGAGGAGACTGTGATGCAGTGATGCGTACCTGGGGGGCTGGGGGGCTGCTGCTGGAGAGGATGCCAGGGAGAGAGATTTTGCAACGTCTTCAGGAGTTTCACCAAGTCGTAATCTCGCGAGGATGGCTGCGGCCTGGTCATCGGTACCGGAGCGTAGCGAGGTGACGATTCGCTTTAGGTCGTCGAGCTCGCCGGTGATACTGTCGCGCTTCATAATCTTCATTCGCTCGGCTCTGGAAACGCCCTCGGCAACATCGTACTGGCATACGAGATCGTTGTCCTTGCAGCGGTTGCATCGTGGTCTGGTGCCATCGCACTGTGGGAGCGTGGATTAGCGGCCTTTGAGCTTGCGAGAAAGATGCCAAAGCAGTAAATCGGCTACCTACAGGTAGTGTCACGGCCAGTGATTACCCATAGAAGAGTAGCAGAGGACTACAGTGGCACGTGGTTGGCAGGAGGGAGGGCCGCGGGCACTCTGCATTGCTGCCAGGCGTCAGCGGACGCTGAAAGACAATGCAAAGTACCCCGGATCACCGAAGACTCATGACACTGGCTGGGTGTAACACGGTCCTACGTACCTTGGCCTTCCCGTTGCGGCAGTGCACACAAGCCACAGCAACGGCCTGTCGCCGTTTCCGCCGGTCTGGCGTCACGCGTCGCTGTCCGGGCTCGTCTGAGGCAGGAGCAATCGTTTGCCATCGGTCTGAAAGGTCCATTTCTGCAGGCAGTGGGGGCGTGGGTGAAGTGTGCAGTTCACAGAAGCCCCCAGGTTGATTATGGTAGTGGAGCCAGACGAGGCTTGGCGATAGGCGACGAGCTCGCGCCAGTGACTATGTGCTGGTTGCAGGTCCGCGGACTTGGTAGTCGAGGGGCAGCGGCGGCGGCCGTTGACGTTGGCAGCATCGGAAGGCCTTGTCGCCACGTTTCGAAGTCGAGAGCCTCGCTCGCTCGCCGTCGTGGGCTCAAAATCCCGCCTCTTGTTCTTCCTGTGCCTCTTGCCCAGTCCTGTGCAATGGGAATCGCAACCAGGAGCATATCCTCGGTACAAATCGCCGATAAAAAACATGCTGCGGAGAGGGTTTCCTAGCCAATGAGGGCGCGGGTGGCATCAGCTCACGTGCAATCAGGCAGCCTCAAGATCTTCAAGACGTCGACGGCTTTGGGGCGACAGCCAGGAGACACCCATCAGGTTACAAAGGGGCCCCCAACAGTGCTCTGCTTGCACGCCTCAGCTGCAGGGCTAGCCTCGGCGGTATAACTGTGGCCATGGCCGTCCGGATGAGTTCCAGATTCCAGGTCCGCCGCCCTGTCCTGCGCAGCCCTGCCCTGCGATGCTCGAGGGACTAGCTGCTAGCCTTGGGGCGGGCCCGGATATTGCGAATGCTGCCGTCAGGAGGCCTTGGGTCGTTGGGTCGTTGGGCCGCCAGCGTCGAGTGGTGACGAGTCGCGGGTGAGGCTGGATGAGGCTGGCCGCGCTATTCCTATCTGGGCCAGTCCATTCCAAAGCGAAAATGCCTGCCATGTCCTCGCACCTGGCCTGCAGTACAACAGAGTGACGTCGGGTGGCCGTCACTACAAAATGAGCCGGTATGCTAGTCCTGAGCGAGGAGGCGGTGATTGGCTGTATTAGCAGTCAGCAATTGAGCAGCAGACTGCGCGCTGGTGGTAGCTGGGGGCCAGGGCTCTCTGGGCGAGCGGTGCGAAGTGCCCTCAAGCCGTGTCGTGGTCGGAACATGTCAAACAACAAGAATTCCAAAAAGACGCAGAGCAGAAAAAAAAAGGTCCGCCCGTCTGGAAGCATGGTGGACGTGGTTCAAATACGCGGGTGCCACGATTGACGTCATCGGCTGCAGTCGTGCTCCTGGTAACACCACAACGCCACACAGCAGACAACAACCCGCGGGGCGTCCCAATGCGGCGGCTGCAGGCCTCGAAGGAGACGTGTGCGTGCAATTGGCCAGACGTTTAGGCGTTGCTCTAGCTCCGGGTCGTCCCATCGCGCAGTCTTTAGCGAGAACAATGTCATCTCCTGCACGCCATCCTCGTATGTACTACCGACAGACGTACCGACACGCGTACTGCTGACAAGCACCCACTTGCATCGGCTTTCTTGCCTGCCAAGCTTTCCGGACCTCTTTCCCTGTTTCGCCTACCGCTGACTCGGACCCTCCTCGCGTCGAGCAGTTCCGTGACTGCTCTGGCACATCGTCTTTGACACGAACTACCAACTGAACCCGACAGGATCCGTGTTGCGACAATTTATGGAATATAAAAACAAATCAAAGAGCCAGGCGCTGCAGAAGGGGGAGGTCATGAAACAAGACGAAAAGCAAGTCTACATTTTACACGGTATCAGCCAATATGCTGTCAAATGCAACCCCAAAACACCAGTACAATGCTCTTTGTGAACAAAAGAAATCCTGTGCGTCGGCTTAACACACAAACACAATCTGAACCAGTCGTATCTAAGCCTGCCGATAACCCCTAAGAACTCCCTACATGAAAAGAATACCACCACTCCATGTCGCAACCGTCAAGATGATTGAGCCCGAGCAGGCATCATCTCCACATCCTCATCCTCGTAGATGCTCTTGCCCCGGATAGATGTGCTCTTCTTGCTTCCATTTCCCAGCGCCGGGAAGCAGTATCCAGGGTGGAAGATGGTCAGCACCGCCACGGCCGTGACAATCATGGCTCCCTCTAGGATGATAAACTCCAACTCTTCGCGCATCAACTCACTCCTCCAGCCGAAAGCAAGTTCAGGAATGCGGTATACACATCGCGCGAAAATGGTGAAGAACGCCAGCGCAATGGCAAAGATGAAGCATCGGAATGACTTCTTCGCCAATAGCGCTCTTGCCTCGGCTGAAAGCTCCGCGCGATGGCGGTACGTTCGGATTCCGTATTCGATGAGCAGGAAGCCAAAGACGGTCAGCGTGACGACTTGCCAGATAACACCAGCGATCATGATATCTGTGCCAATGTCTTGTTCCTCGCTGCCAAAGTCCGCAGTTGCAGCCAGGCCACCACCCACACCTTGCAGCACCAACGACACCAAGTCTCCTGCAATGAAAATGTATGTATACCACGCTGGCTGTATGCGTGACCAAGACTCGCCAAAGTTGATGACGAGGTGCTTGAGCGTCAAGTAAATACCCGCAGATACGAAAGCAGGCGAGATGATCAGACAACAAATCTGCATCTGAAATCCAGCTTGGTCGTACGGATTGTCCCACATGATGATTCGGCCCACATACCCGACGGCCTCACCTACACAGCCAAGACACAGAGCAGCCTGCGCAACTGTCAGAAGAGCCGAACCCAGATATCACGGAGCCAAGAGACTTACCGTGTATGACCATGTCTTGTACCGGAGCCCTAACACAATGTGAAGAAGAGCGCAAAGGCCAAAAAAACCTGCATATGCCGCATTGACGCCGATGTCTGGGTAGTATCCTAGGATTGTAGCCTCAACTGTACATGGCTCGGGGCCAACCTGTGTGCACGAGTCGGGCGCTGGAGGCGGGATCGTCATGGTGGATGTTGTGTTTTGAATTTATCAAGAATAACTGCGTACTTCGTTCGACCAAAATGAAGAGAAAAAAAATATTTCGAGAAGTATCGATGAATTGCGAGCTGAACTGTGGTATCCGATATTGGATTTAGTCAAGCGGAATACCTCGATTCCTTATATCCTCTGGCATTCTTTTCGGACGAATACCCATTCCGCATCTCTTACCACAGTTTCTCCTCTTCGGCGATTTTGTGGATCTAAACAGAGGCGCAGTTCTATCCCGAATACATTTCATCAGCACGGCGCAGAAGACCAATGTCCGAACATCCGATTTGTAGGACGTGGGGGCTCCGAAGTGGTACTATGTTCGCAAGGCCGACTCAAAGGAGTTTAGCGGTGTTTTCATCGGCTGCCAAGACTCCCGGTCCGAGAGTATACCTGATGGTAATGGGCAGGATACGCTCGGTGTTTGGTGGGCGAAGCACATTTGAGTATGATGAAGCAAGCTCTAACTGATGATGTCTAGGTGCTCCGCTGTCTTGGTGTGGGCATGTGTAGCGCGTTGTGTGCCTAAGGCAAGAAGTGAATTACTCTACTCACGAACATCATATTTTTCAAACACACCATCGAAACACGCCCAGAATGAGACTAGATATCTTCGCATGATACTTTCTAGATAAAATTTGCAGCCATATCCTAGGCACGACTGCTACACATGTGCTTGTCTCTATCGTTGTTTGAGGATATCTTATCCTATCAGGAGTCGGCCACAGCTAGCAGGTGAAATCAAGTGACATCTCGTTCTGCAACGGAATGTTCTCTTTGTTTCTTAGACTACAGATTCCACCATGGCTTGCTTGATGTCCCTCCATCTCACCGCACAGTACATATCTATCTGCAGTGTGCTGGCATCCTGCACGTCACATTGCATAAGCGAGGGCAACCAGTCAGTCAGAGCGCGAGTACATGCACTTCTGTCAACAGTCATCGAGAACAGAATGCCATTGTTGATGTGTTGAGGTGCATTGCGCCCCTATCGTGGTGTTGCGCAAGCTCGGAGCCTCGGCCTTCTGCTTTTTCCGTCGGTCAGCTGCATCGAGCACTTGGGTCAACAACTCATACCCGCCCCAGCCTATGCCGACCATGAGGTCACAGGACCGTTTCTTTGGGTCTGCTTATATCTTTCTCGAATTGGAGTAGAAGGCAAGCCTGCAGTCAACTAGATCAGTCACGGCTCTTGGACTTGATGATACCAAAGCAGGTTCATTCATCGTCTCCGCTTTGGCCGCTAAGTTCAATGTCGCACATGTTACGAAATTCTGCTGGTCCTGGAGCTGTTGTTCGTATTTCAACTGCCCTGGTATCCACAACTCTGCTAGGCCAACTGGTTTGCATACCGCCCTCCGATGTATGTATTGGTTTCAATGCGCATGGTTCCTGCAGCGCAGCTACGGTTAACCTCTCGGGTTCCCTGCAAGCCACGTGTCTCGTCGAGTCAGCAGATTGCTGAACACTACCATTCCAATGAGCACGCGAGCACTCTGCGATGCCACTAAAACATCTACGTGCGCATGCGCTGTCAGATATACTTGCCAACAGCACTGTTTTGCCACCGCCGTTCCATGCAAGGATCAGCGAGGAACTTCACACGGAGATTCCAGATGCACATGCACGCAGGGAACGGCCTGTCGTTTCATTTAGCCGTCAATTGTTGAGTACCCCAGGCTTTGGAAATAAGCAAACACCAGACGAATTTAGATTTGCAACAGACATGTCGTCACAAGCACGCTCATTTGTAGCAGCTACCGAGATGCATCAGACTATACGTCTTTTGGCCAACTTGTAACACCGATCCAGTGTGTGTGGTAATCTTCTGGCAGTTTCTGAAAAAGGAGTACAGTCATTGGGTCTTGCACTGGTGTCTGTATCGAACACGCTCAGCAACGCCGGCTCTCCCACGCATACCCGAAGTCCAACAAGCGAGTCGGTATTAGTACCGAGATCTACTACGCTAAGCTCGACCTATTGAGCCGCGCTAGCCTGTTCCTAGCCCAAGTGTGCTAGCACAGCATTCTTTCGACGCACGAAGCTTCTACTCGGTTTCTTTTTTCCTTCATCCTGCTGCACCGTTTCGCGGCTGGAAAAGGGGCCAACTACGAACTGTGGCTAAGATGGCTGCATGCGAGCCTCAACTCGGATTATATGATACGGAAATCAACGTGATAGACAAAGATTCATTGTCCTCCCCATCTATACCGCTACAGTCGGGGTCGATGTACAACTATCTCTGTACTCACAAGGAAACCCTAGCTTAGTAGATCACCGCTCCGGCCATGTGATTAGATCTCAACATGCATTTTCGTCATTGCTAGGCACATGGAACTATCCTTTCTGGGATGGCTGCACGCTTTGTCTAACAAATGGTCGCCGCTCGCCCAGGGGCATAGGTTTTAGGAGTATTGATTGTGCGTAGACAGCATCCGACCGATGAGTCTCAGATTAGAGATCGAGGGCATGGACTGTTTCTTGCAGAACCCCCGTGCCCATACTTATATTACTTCCTGACACCACCATCCTCACATGTCATTTTGTGTTGCGTCGTTGCCCTCTCCCCCCCAACAACGATGCATCTCCCCCAAACTGTATGTTTATTAGGTTGCGCCCTAGTGGCGTATGCTAAGACGGTCAGCTACGATTTTAATATTGGCTACGTGACGGTAAGTGTAAAAGTCCTATGCCACCCAGTCTGAAGAAGTTGCATAGTTTCCCTCATTTAGATAATTGAACAATTCTCATAAGATGCAGGCTGCCCCTGATGGCTTCTCGAGGCAAGTCATAGGCATCAACGGCAAATGGCCCATTCCCACCATCGAGTGCGATGTAGGCGACACAGTGTCCGTTACGGTGCACAACAAACTCCCTGATCAGACCACGTCTCTTCATTTTCATGGTATCTGGCAGGCTGGCACACAACTCTCCGATGGTCCTAGTGGGATCACACAATGTCCTATCCAACCTGGGCAATCTTATACCTACACATTCGTCGCAAATCCTGCTGGAACACATTGGTACCATGCGCACGAAAAGGGACAATACCCGGATGGCCTCCGAGGCAAGATGATTGTCCATGACAGGGCCTGGGAGAAGAGCTTGAAGGTTGACAAGCAAATACATTTATCCATGTCGGACTGGTGCGTACGCCACTATCGATACATGTACTTGCGCTGACCAATTGTAGGTTCCACCGGACAATGCCTGAGATGATCAATGATTACATGAGCCCGGATAATACTCAGGCAGTATTTGACACACCTAATTCTTTTCTCTTTAACGATGCCAAGGAGCCTTTCGACATCAAGTTAAAGAAGGGCAAGAAATACTTGCTCCGTATTGTTAATACTGGCGCAGTCGCATGTGGCCAATTCCGCATCGACAACTACCCACTGAGTGTAGTCGAAATTGATGGTGTGCAAGTGGTGCCACATGAAACAGATTCAATCGTTCTCTGCGCGGGCCAGAGTTATGCTGTGGTGGTCAAGGGCCAGGATGATCCACAAGGCGCCTCCAACTGGTATGCGCAAATGGACGCTGACATGCTGAGTGGTGATTTGCCAGTCCAAGACGAGTTTGCTGTCATTGGCAAGATCATCTACGACTTGTTGGAGGAAGTTGAGAGGGAATTGCCCGACATACGGAAGCGTGCGGATGTTCGCGTCCTGGAGGATTTCGCTGTGAAACCGCTCGATGGCCAGAAGATCCTATCCCCCGTGGACAACAGGATCGAATTCGTCACCAACCAGACCTACTTCCCGGGTATTGGAACACGCACACCCCTCAATGCTGACCCTTGGGTTCCCCCCAAGGTTCCTACGCTGTATACTGCTATGACTACCGGCAGCATGGACCCTGCAACGTACGGCCCTGGTGTGAATCCTTGGATTATCAAGTCTGGAGAGGTTGTCCAGATCCACATGCACAACCCGCACGACCGACCACATCCCATGCATCTCCATGGCCACGTCTTCCAGATCGTCGCCAAAGGTTCTGGAACCTGGAATCGCCAGGAAGACGGCTTCCCAGAGGTACCCTCGAAGCGCGACGGCGTAGTCGTCCCAGCACATGGATACGCTGTTATTCGTTTCAAGGCCGACAACCCCGGTGTGTGGTTTTTCCACTGCCACGTCGATTTCCATCTGATTGGCGGTATGGCAGCTACTATCATCGAAGCCCCAGATCTACTCATGGGCTCCGTACCACAAGCTGGCAAGCAGCTTTGCGACGCCGGTGGCTTCCAGTCCGGTGGCAACTGTGCTGGCGAGCCGTTCAAGATTACTGCATCTGAGGCGAACAACAAATGTAATACCGTGTACAACACAAAAGTCAGAGGCGCTAAGATACAAAAAAGTTAAGAGTGGTCAAAATTGGGTAGCGGGCATATCCAACTTTGTACTTTATTGTTTTCTTTTCCTTTGCCTAATTTTTCAGCTTAGATAGATAATTGCTAACGAACCACCTTTAATACCAATTCAGTAGACTTGTTACTCGGTTGGATACCGAGATTTAAAAGTATAACGCTCATCAGTCATCAATGACTCTTTCCACACCCACACGTCTTCAAGCTCAGTCTCCTATTCCAACTCCACGTTGACTCGGGTTCTGTAGCCATGCTCGTCATAGCCACAACATCGCGATCTCCCCAGCCCTTATCCAGCATGGTCCACTCAAGACTCAGTCGGGCATACCGCACCGCCTCCCATTTCATCCCAAAACTACTATACACCTCTGCGGCGTGCTGATACGCCGTTGACAGCCCAGCATGTAGCCTCTCCTGCTTGTACAAGCTCACCAGCAGCTCTGCATGCGCGGGAGTCGCAGAAGACGTTTCCGACCAGTCATTCAGCACCTCTATCACCTCTTCCATCTGCGCCAGCCGCGCATCCGATTCCGCTATCAGTCGGGGGTGCGCACTGCACGCCGAGCACGAGCACTGGAAGCCCCAATTCCAACTGAGCCGCTGGACGCGCTTGTCCCGCGCAACCTCGTTGTTAATGTACGTGATTGTGAGTTCTTCGCCGGGATAGATGTGCCGGATGGCGTGGACCCGGTGCGTCAGTGTCGCCGCGTCGAAGAAGTAGGCGGCGTTGGGCCGGCAGTCGTGGTTGATTCTGGCAATCTCTGGGAAGAGGCCAAAGAGCGAGTTGCCGTCGACGTCAATTTGGAAGTAGTTGGTTGTAATACGGTCTTCATGGGCGTCCGTCTTGCCTTCTGAGCGTCCTGCGGTACCCCAGAAGATGTCGCGGGTTGCTGGTGGTAGAGCGGCGACAGCACGGTGCCAGAGGGCCAGGCGTTCGGACTCGGGGAGATCGTCGAGGTCGTCTGCGATGAGGATTGGGGTTGAGGAGAAGATTTGGTCGCCACGGTTCAGCGTTTTGTTTGCTACGAGACCTCTTCCTTTGCCCGGGAAGACTTGTTCGTAGAAAGGCGGGCTCTCGTAGTGGTTGCTGTAGTCAAGGGCATCTGGGTCCTTGAATGCGTCATTTTCTAGCATAGAGTTGGCGATGGCATGCGTAGTGACGATTGATATGCCGCGACCTGATGCGAACTCGGTGTTGCTGAAGACGCATAAGGGTTCGGAATCATTGCCTGCAGTGAAGCATTCGGGCCAGAATGACCATGGGAAACTTTTTGATTGCAAAGCCCGATTCCGAGACTCTTCTAATGAATATGTGAATGGGGCAACGTGTGTGGCGTTTGACTCGAAAGTGAGCGCCGATGGGGCCAACGTGCTCCCAGCTGTAAGTCGACATTCCTCATTCTGGAGAATGTAGTTTGATGGGCACGCGCCCAGCAGAAGAGCCTGCTGCTGTGCAATGAAATCTATCTTCTCGCTCCTCAGTGCTAGAGCTCCACCAACCAAGCCCAGCCCGATTGTAGACTTCATCTTGGAAGTAATGAATAAAAGAAATCGTAAAAAAACAACGGCTGATTTGGAAAGCAGAAAAAGAAATCGTAAAGAGTAATCAGGCACACATGGAGCAGCTGCCTCCTACAAATAACAAAAGGTGAGATCCAAAAACGGCGTTCTTAGCCGGAGCAGTTGAAACTCAAAACGATTGTGGACGTAAGATGAAACCAATCGTAAGACGGTCCGCTGCTTCTCCACAACCCCGAAACTAAAACTTCGTACTCTACGATGCTAGATCCGCGACATCCGAGGTGTGAAAATCATGAGTTGTTTTCTCGTGCTTGCGTAAGTCGAACGTGTCTGCGCATGAGTGCGTTTAGAGACCACGTGACAATCCGATACTTTCGAGATCCTGAGATTTCATGATTTTCTGGGAATTCAACCGGATATGTAGCAACTAATTGAACCAGTTTAGAGCAGATCCAACACAGTGTCCATGGTGGTGGAGATCTGCAATGAGGGGAAAAAACATGGGGGCCGGGGGGGTGAGACTGAAACGCGTGTGATCGCCCTCGCCAAGGTGTAGTTCTCTCCGCACCCCTAGTTTATCGGTAGTTGATGTTCTGGCAAGCAGCTAGTAGTGCCGCTGCTGTTTATTCGTTGCAGCGTTTGACATGCATACAGCGTAAAGGTAAATGACTATTTTTATTTTACAATAGAAGCTGCACACTTGGATCGCCAGCACGAACGCGTAGATACTCACGTCAACACTCACGTCAACATTCGCATCAGTACTCCATTGCTTCTTCAAACAAACCACGCAACTGCTCCCTCTCCGCGTCAATGTTCTGCATCTCCAGGTTAGGAGCCAACATCAGCACCCGTGCCTGTGGAATGGTGCCTTCGACGAGCTGGTCCAGATGCTCCTTTCCAAACCCAAGCTCCTTCAGTCCTCGAGGTTGATCACCGAGCTTGACGAGAAACTCTGCCAGAGCCTCGCTCAGTACCTCTCCCGCGCTCTCTGCCTTGACGTTTGAAATATCCACACCAAAGGCTTCGGCTGCGGCCAAGTGACGCTCTGGGTTGGATGCCGCAGTGAATTTGAATACTGCAGGCGCGGTCACTGCGACACTGACTCCGTGCGGAATAATGGCGTGATCTACGTTGTATCCTGCATGCTTGTATCCCGGGTTCTGGCCAGAGATTGGATACGACATTCCGTGGCATAGATGGACACCTGCATTACCGAAACCGACACCTGCAAGCGTTGCAGCTAAAAGCATTTGTGACTGCGCCTCGTGGTCTTCGGGGTCTTTGACAGCACGTGGGAGATACTTGACAGTATCCCTCAATGCCTTGAGAGAAAAGATATCGGAAATGGGGTTTGCGCCTTGGTATGCGGGACGGTTGATAGGATTGGTAGGCCGAGGAGTGCGCTCATGGTAGGGTATCGCTGTCCAGGACTCCAGGGAGTGGCAAAGGACGTCGAGACCTGAAGACGCATGGACAGCAGATGGCATGGTACGCGTGTTGATTGGGTCTACTATGCCGAGCGTGGGCTTCAGGTTGCGATGCGCGATACCAGTCTTAGCCCGCTTGGAAACCAAATCGAAGATTGCTGTGCCAGTCGTCTCTGAGCCAGTTCCGGCAGTTGTAGGGACCGCAATGAGTGGGAAAAGCTTAGAAGGGATGGGCATTCCCTTGCCCAGCGGGGCATTGACGAAGTCGAGGAAGTCGGCCTCAGGGAAGGTGGTGTAGAGATTCATCAGTTTGGCAGTGTCAATTACACTTCCACCGCCAACAGCCAGGAAGGAGTCTGGCCTCCACGGCTTTGAGAACTCGATGGCCTCTTTTATACTGTGGTCCTTTGGCTCTACCCTGACCTTGTCAAAGATCTCATATGTCACACCCTCTCTTTCTAGCCCTTCGACGACCTGCTTCATTGCATCCAGCTTTCTTACGTTTTCGTCTGTGACGACCATGACACGCTTGCTGCCCATATTTTTAAAGTCCATACCTACTTCTTTTGTGCACCCTGGCCCAAAGCGGATGCTAGAGGCTGCCATCTCGAATGCATATTCTTTCTGCTGTGAGTGATCCAGAGGCGTAGCCAGGTGCCGGCGTGCCTGCTGCACAGTGGCAGGCGATTGATGGTAGTTGGGATTCGAATGGCAGGGGCATGATGGGGGATGCGTATATTGTACAGTGCGAAGCAGGTTGAGGGCCCTTGCCGCACGTGAGGGTGCAATACGGACCGCTGGCAATACAGCCATAGTTTTGATAATTTGCAGATATTCTATCTGGACGTATTGAGAAGGGAGGGGGGGGGGGCCGTTTAAGTGAATAGTAGTACAGGTGTGTTCAGATACTGCCAATGCCGCATTTAGAACCCCATCCGATTTCCAAGGATAAGTTATTCAATGAGACGAAGGAAGAAGCGTGTCCTTTTGAGCAGAGGTGGAGCCTCCAAGGCAAGTTTTTGGAGATGGCATCCGCATCTCCAGATCGACCTCGGATGACAGATGTACCAGGCCGCATTCGGTATTCCGGATTGTGGGGTAGGTAGATGCCGTCCGGAGAAGGCCCTTGCCTCCAGCCTCCTCGGAGCTTTGGACCTCTGGTGCCGGCAACAGCTACTTGGTGTACTCTTCCAACATCACCAACCTCACTTTCGATGCGATTTGGTCATTGGATCAGGCTCCGCGGCCAGCGCATCATGACCAGCAATGACTAGCGATACCCGAGTGCGACTGTTGACCAAATACGCCTCATGATCGCTGATGGATAAGGCGTCCAACCCAGCCACATCTTCTTCAGCGCCAAACAGTCCAGCGTATTGAGGATGCGATTTTGTGTCATATTGGCCGTTGAACCTCCCGACCTTTTTTGGTTTCTTCAGCCTACTCTTGGTCGAAAAGATGTCCGGCGGAGCAGGAACATACTGTTTATACATTGGGTCGTCTGGCTTAGGTGATCTTGCCTCAAAGGGCCTTAGTGAAGGATCCGTTGCCAAGAGTGCTAGTAATGGCGGCACAGTTCCTGATGACACGCATTCACACGCAACGGCGTAGATTTTTTGTCCTACTCAAGCTTGGACACTGCATCGACAGAAGACACGTCAATGCAATTGCTCCGCATTCGGCTGCCATTAACAGAAAACGAAGCGAATTCTTTGGAGAATCATTGTGTGAGGAGTGGCAGGGAGGGGGCCAACTGATTGCTCGGGCCGGGCGGTTGGCGTGTGACGGCTCGTAGTGCCCCTCCTTCACACCACATAGGCGCTCTTTAGCCGCCATGAGATTTCGACCTGGCCTGTCAATCTGCTGATAATGCCGCAGCAACGACAAACAGGCTACCAGGCTGTCACGGGCCTTCCGTATGCCATCTTGTCGATGACTGGCGGGTTTGCCCTTCAGGACACACGCCGTCTTGCAGCCTGAAGGATGGACATCTCGCTAAAGGAACCATGCAGCAGACATGGACTTTCAACATGTGTTGATCTTGACGAAACAGTCGCGCGGCTCACTTCAATCGACACCTACCATTTTCAGAGGTTGAGAAGGATTGCAAGCCACGGCCCGACCCTCTCATGATATTTTTCAGGACGTAAGGGGCCTGTACGAGTGAGGCACGGTGGACGAAGGCTTGCCCCTACAACCACTCATGTGCATCGGCTGCAGCCGAAGCGCTTCGCGGGAGCGGAGCTACACTCTCCTCGCAAATAACTGGACAATAAACGCTGGGCTGGGTGGAGGGCTTTAAATCCTGCTAAACACCACCTGACTCTAGCGTAAGCTTCAGGTATTGGTGCTTTGCCGCGCCGGGCGCTTCCTACCAGTATCCACCTTCCCTGTCCCGCGTTCTGAACGCAGTGAGATGCTTGTGATAACAGCAAGCCAGCCAAATGTGATTGGAGCGTTTAGCATGTGCGTTGATCATACTGTCCAATGGCTGCCCCCCCTGGAAGCGACCAAGAGACATGGCTGAACACGCACCCGGTTAGGGAGCTTTGCTGTCAACCGTGCCGCAATGAACAGCACTGCCTGTGGCCATGCCGTGGCCCCCGCATAGCCTCTACCGACAGTTCGGACAGCCCATTCCTAGTCCATGCCCAAAATTTGAGAGCGAGAGAGTAATATGTTAGGCCGAAGTCCCTCCTCAGCCTTAGTCGCCAGTCTTCGTTGCAAACCCTCATTCTGCCACCATGAGCTTACAACTCCGCGTAAGCAGCTCGCAGGACAAGCGACAACCGTTTCGAGGCAACACACGTCGTTTGCTTCGCCTGAGTGACATCCCAGACTCACCAGCGGCTCTTGGTGCGGCCTGCGAGGCGGTCGATTCCGACGGACGCGCATGTCGAGTCGCGCTTCCCACAGGTGCAAGCGAGCCTTGGTGCGAACGACACTGTGAGGAATGGAAAGACTTGAACGCACGATGGAGTAAAACCCACAAAGAAGCCGAGAGGATTGTGGTCCTTAGCCTCGACGTCGCAAAACAAAAGGTCCTAAAACTGCGCCAGTCTGTTGATCTCAGGCGGCAGATAAGGGATCGATTTTATCCTCGTGGCGGAGACATCCAAGACTACATCAAATGGCTTGCAAAGCTGGAAGCCGATGTCCGAGGGCTGGCAGACTCTTTGCTTAGTGAGTGCTCCTGCTTTTTGCCATTGTCCGCCTGGCTAACTCCCTATATAGTGCAGAATCTCCAACGTGGCCCAACTCCAGAGACTCCTGGAATACACACTGGCACCCCGCACCCGGACAGGGTCAGTCTAGGAGAGACCATTACAATCCTAAGATCACCACTAGATCCGAGGATACCAATCGACTCACTCCAAGGCATGCCAGACGATGGGACAATCCTTGTTCTCAAGCACTTCTACCAGGACCTCTGCGCAGACAGTGTTCGTCGCTTGTATAGTATCGTGCCGGATCTCGATGACTCACGCAAGCAAAGCAACTCGCCCGATTCAAAGGAGCAGGTTGTTCCGGACAACGGAACTGACATCATCCGCGCTTGGTTCCGCATAATGGTCCTGAACGATAGTGAGGCCTCCACGCTTGAGCATGCGACTCGATCCAAGTGCATCCACGATTTCTTAATGGGATGCTCAGCAAGTCAACTCGAAGAGTACTGTGACTATTTCGAGAAAGCATGGCGCCCCCACGCTGTACAATATCTGCGTGTCGCGATTTGTGCTCAGACCTTGGCTGGTGGTGACATCAAAACGATTCAGCTGCTCGGTGGCACGATACCAAGTACAACTGAGGGGTTGAAGATGACCAAACCTTGTTGGGATATCCTGTAAGTGGGCATGCTTTTACGAGGAATTGCGCTAAGACGGCATAGTTATCGCTGGTTTCCCAATTTGCTCACGCCTTGGACATTAGCCAGTATCTGCTCCAACTTTGAAGATTACACGACCATATGTAAGCTTTTGATGCTGAGGTTATACAACGATCATTGGTACGACCCAGCTGGCATCATGAGCGAATGCCCAACAGGAGTGTATATGGGCTTCATACCGACCAGCAAGGGAGACTTCACATCTAATGTAGGCATTCGACAAGAAGGTCAATTGTGGGTTCAACGGGAATCACGCAACTATTTGTGCGGACAGATGGCCATTGGCGATCCCTTGACACAAGCTTTTCTAGACGAACTTCGAAAACGTACTTCCACCTTGTACCTGGTGGTGTACGAGGGCACTCATGCTGACGCGACTGTTCACCCAACGGAGCCGGATTTGTTCATCAGTCGACATCGCTCGGCAATGGATCAGGATGAGCTGGAGAAGGCCGATTACACCACAACCCTGACGCTCGAAGAAATCAAGGACAACTTGCGCATGAAGAAGACGACCATGTACGACCCGATAGTGGTCGACTCATGGCAATTTATCATCATTGATCGCGAGGTTGGATTGCCCTTCCGGCTCATCGATATTGTGCAGGACACACTCATGATGCTCATCGGTGATCCATCTCCCCGGCAAATGGCCAAACGCGTCATTCGCGAGATTATACCACCTTCTGTACAGGAGATCTTTTTGGATGAAATCCAGATCGAATGTACAGCTGACTTGCGATACCCGCCACCAGGGGAGGTACAACATGAAGGTAATCGATGGAGGTGTTATGACCCAGACATCAAGATGCTCGACGCGAAACACAAGAACACAACTGCCGATGATATCTCTCGGGATGACAACCGCTTCATTCGACGTGTTATCGAAGACATGGAGCGTTATGGTATTGTCACGCTTATGACAGAATATGAAGAGCCGCAGACTCGCCCAATCATCATTCAGTCAGCCGATGGTGCGCCTGATCTCTACTTCGCATACGAAACTGGTACCACGATATCTGAAAGTGGACGCTCATTATCCCTTCCCATACCACCGGTCAGCTGTCTGAGGGATTTTGCGGAAAAGTACAAGAAAAAGCATCCAAACGCGATCATGGCAAAAGGCTCAATCCAAACACATTACTGCGCCTGGCCTATGCCTGCGATCAAGAGCTTGGGGAAGAGTGGTCTGAACTTTGCCACATGGGAAGGTCACGTATACCGATGGAACGCAATGCGTAAGTCTTAGACTCTCTCGTCTCCATTCAAATTCAACCTTGTATCCGAATCTAACACAACAACAGCATTCGACCGACCTTCATCAGCAAATGCATGGCAATATTACATTCAGCATTTCCTAAACTCAAAGTACCCCTTCGTTATGTTCTACCTCACCACCTTCGTCATTTGTGCGACAGATATAGAAGACGGCGAGCGAAAGACGGCAACGATACTGGAAGAAATGGAGGACAGGGGCTGGAAAGCGACGTTGCCAAAGACGCGCCAATGGTCCACTGACTTAGATGAGTTGAAGCTTGATGCCCTGTTCAATGGTGTTCGACCGGCTTAGATACATAGATCACGACTTGCATTGCAGGCAGGCGTCCATAATGCACGGCAATGGGTTGGAATTGATGACTTTATGAGAATGGGAAACTATATTGGGATATACCCGCATGCTCAGGGTTTGGCGTACAGGACAGGGTTTAGCATTCGGCTATGCTGTATAGTATTTCTCAATGCTATCGTATGTTTCGGTAATACTCGCAATCTGCCACGTCAAATTCTTACTAACCCTACGTCTTCCTGACCAACCACTTCAACTCCTCCGCCTGCTCTTGCGTAACAAGCTTCCTGAACTTCTCTTCAGTCAAGAAATCGTGATCCGAGTATTCAAACCCAGGGATAACCGTCTAAAAAAACCAGAGTCAGCTTGCTTTCCTCAAACTCTTTTTTCTTCCCCACAAACTCCAAGCATCTTCCCCACGAACTCCAAGCATCAGAAAAAAGGACACTCACCTCACTAATCAATAACACCTCCTCCGGAGATCCATCCAGCAAAAAACTTGCCTTGTACTTCCCCCCCTCAACGACCCAGACACTCTTCTCCCCCGCTGCAAAATCCGTGCCTACAACAAACGACTCAACCCTCTTCGTGTCGCCCGCCTCATCCGCATGAATAAGGACGTATCGGCCCCGCCCCGAAATCAGCGTGTGAATCTATATCCGCTATATCTTAGCCCCATCATCCCTTCTTTATTTTCTCTCTTTTCTCCAAAGCATTAACTCTCTTTCCACCAGTTCAGTTTCCGTTGGTTGACCGTATACTTGCACGTAACAACAACACCCCCACCCCCTTCACAAAAAGAACAAGAAGA
>JAODYC010000053.1:112061-124800 GCA_026262405.1 Curvularia hawaiiensis
CTGCTGCTGCTGCTGCAACAGCAATTGTTGTTCTTGCTCCTTCTTCTGTTGCGCTGCCTGCTGAGCTTGCTGAGCCTGTTGGGCTTGCTTGGCCTGCTTGGAATTGCCAATGGAGATTTGCGGATGCATCTGCTGCACTTTTGCAAGGTACGAGTACATAAAGTTGCTGAGCAAAACTTGCGAATAGAGCTCACGGCGGGGGTTCGCAAGCTTGATGTGAGCCATGCGGTATATGGCACGCTCCTCGAGAATTGAAAACCGGGTCCAGTTGTAGTCAATGTCGGGCTTCAAAATGCGCACCGGAGGATCGGGTGATAGTCCGCGAGAAGCATTCTTCTTATGAGATGACTCTTTCTCGCCCTTCTTCTTTCCACCTCCGAAAATGGACGACAGCAAACCAGGCTCCTTCTCCTTCTTGCCGTCACCAGAGGTTTTCTTGGCGCTCTCCTTTTTGCGTTCTTCCTCCAGCTTGACGCTTTCACGGTCCAGCACCACGCTCTCGCGCCCACGGCCGCCACCCTGAATAGATGTCTGCAATAAATCAAGTCTGGTATCGTCGTGGCCCTTTTCTTGCGGCTTGCTGAGCTTGTTCTTGGTCTTTTTGGGAGCGTCCTTGTCCTTTTCTTTTTCAGCTTTGTCCTTCTCCTTCTCCTTGTCACCACCAAACCAACCCCAACTCGTTTTCCTGACACCGCCTTCGGAGCTTTCCTTCTTGTCTTTCGACTTCTTTTCCAACTTCCTATCTTCGGGAGCGTTGGGGATGATTGACAAGGAATCTACGCGGTTGCTCGTGCCGGGCATGGGCGAACCATGGCCTACCAGATCATCGAGTGATTGGGAAGGCTTGATAGGAGAGGCTTGAGCAGCCTGGGCATGCCGGTTCGGTCGGGTGGAAGGAGACTGGCGCTGTTGACTTGAAGGAGATTGCTGGGGCTGGGGATAGCTGCGAGGACCAGCTGGTTGTTGTTGAGAAGGGGGCGGAATTTGGCGTGAAGAGGAGCGCTCTGGTGGTTGGAACGGTCTCTGCTCTTGTGGCGGGGGAGTCTCGACGATCTGAGGTACCTGTTGTTGTTGTGGCGGAGGGATATATCCTGGCAGGGGTGCTGTGGTGCGACCATTGGAAGCAATTCTAGAATGAAAGCGTCTCGGCTGAGGTGACGATTGTGGCTCTGGAGAGGCTGCGCCTGGAGCTTCCTCTGCCGAACTTGGCCTCTCTGCAGTGCTGGGAGGCGAGCGGTTCTGCTGCGGCCTTGAGAAATTGCTGTGCGAGCCTTCAAACGCCGAATGAACAGGCTCAGACTGGACACGCGAGATGGGGAGGGGAGGGACTTCGGGTATGCTTTCGGTCGAGTGCACGGGTGAGGTGGAGGGGGACTCGTCCGTATCTGTCTGGTGGCCGACCAGTCGCCGCGAGAGAGCAGGGCCTCCCTTACGTAGACTGCCTCGTCGGTAGGTAGTACGTGTGGATCGCTTCAATGCTCCCCCCATGCTGCCTATCTTGCTTCCTGGAACAATGGGCAAGTCTCCATCTTCACCCATGTCGCCCTCTCCGGCGGTCTTGTGGTCGATGCTCATGCGTCTTATCATGGACACGGGATCTTCTTGGATGTTCTCAAGTTCTTGGAGGTTAGCCAGACCTCCGGAGGCCTTTGCGCCAGAGCGTTTCCTCTCTAGCCTTTCAGCACCATCCTTGTAACCTATACCTGTGTCAATCTGCCTTGAGAGCATCGACTTCTTTCTCCGCAGCCCCGCGCCTGAACCCTGGCGTCCGAGGGCGTTGTCCGGGTTGAGCGAGTCAGCATCTCCTGAGCGGCGTCTAGTCTTGTCGATCTTGTCCTCGATAAAAGTTTTGAACTCCATGGGTGCTAGCTCGGGGTGTAGTCGCGCGGGGACCCAAAACAGCTTGGACTCGTCTTCGTCCGATGTGGGAGGTGGTGAGGGAGGCGTGCTGGCAGACTGGAACGAGGGCAGGTCCGGATCGGCGCTGTTGACACCCATGGACATTCGCCGGATCGCCTGCAGGTTGCTCAGCTCCTGTGCCAGACCAGCCGGGCTCGATTCGTAGTCCAGGTCGTTGAGAGGGAACTGGTGCGAGGCAGTGCCCGAGTTGGAGCGGGACAGCGGGGGAGACATCTGGCCATTATTGGGGGGGCTTCTCGTGGTAGGGGACTTTGTCTGGCGCGCATCGGAACCATCTTGTGGGTTGGTCGGGTTGGCGGGGTGATCAAAGGACATCGGAGGCCGCAGCGGGGATCTGGCCGGAGGAGAGTTTGGGAAAGGGTCGAAGGCCTCAAAAGCACCGAGCGACTGGATCGAATCGCCGTTGGGGCTGGGCACGAAGCTGAGGGGTCGCAGGCTGCGTCGGTTGGACTCGGTGTCGCTGTCTCCGCCGTAGAGGTCGCCTATGGCCTCTGTAACGTGATGGTTGTCATCGCTGATGGAAATCTGGGGCGCGTGGCCGCGACGAGGGGGATTTCGCATCTGGTACAGGCGGTCCAGCTCTTGTGCTCGGTTGGTTGCCTATGGGGTGCAAGACGTGGTCAGCCTGGGCGTTGGATGGGCGGACCTGTGCCCTGAATGCAGGAGCAGCAGCAGCAACACTTCCGTCTTGTTCTTCTTCCCACAACCTGCACTTCAATACCATCGTCTGCTCGAGCAATACTGCATGCCCTCTCTCTCTCTGCCAGGCCTGGTGGGGGACAGGGTCTGCGAGGGGGGCGGGAGAGACTTACCATATCGCGAGGAATGCGGAGGGCAAAGATGAGAAGGACGGGCGGGCTGGGGGGTCCTTGCCGCGGCTTGGTCAGGACAGCGCCGAGGCGGCTTTAGCATCCACTTCGAGGGCGGCGGACAGGACGAGGATGGGCAGAGGCGGCGGGCGTGGGAGAGGATACAACGAGAGCGACCATGACCAGCGGGCAAGACAATGCAGTGCGGTTGTGGTTCGCAGGCCGGTGCACACACAGTTGTCAGGCAGGCGCAGGCTAGCGCCGCGTTGGGCTAAGCGCGGCGTGCTCAGCGGAGAAGACCCGATGAGGCCAGCCATGACTCGGGGCGCCGCAAGGGGGCTTCACCTCATTCACCCAGCGCGTTTCCCTTCGGCTCCACTGGCGCTGCCCAAACAGCCGCCGCGCGAGCTGGATGGATACATAAATGGCTACTACATACGTGCTGCCCGTCACCCTGCATGCGCGTTTCCGTCGACGGGCGGGCGTGTCGCCAATTGCCTGTTCGGTCCACGGCCACTGAGCCCAACCTGGCCGCTGCGCTGCCTGCACAACACCGGTACGCTAGAGGGCCGTGAGGTTCCTCGCCTGCGCTACTTTTTCTGCTCTACCTACGAACACCTTCCCGCCCCCAGGCACAGGCTGTGCTTATTCCGCGCTGGCCACCGGCTCATCTATTCTCTACACAGCGTGACCCTGACCGTTCTTTCTTATCATGTACAGAGAAGCAAATACATTCCATCTCACCAGTGCCATACCACCCACCCTCATGAACTGCTGTGGCGCTTCCACACAAAGATCGCAGAAGCAACTGCGCACGTGACAGCCCCCAGCGCCAGAGTAAGATTCAGATAGTCGTACTCGTCTTCTTCCTGCTTCGGAAACGCGGTAGACGGATGCGTTGCACTTTCAGCCAGCTGCCCCCAACTTGTCAGCTCCTTACCGTCTTACGTACACAAAAAAAGGGGCTTACATGAACAAACAGCTCCGAGATGCTGTTCCACTTGGCGCTCACGTGCAATGGCGGTGCCATTCTCAGCGCACTCGTGTACTCGTCCGGCTGTTGCTCGCACCGCTGCATCGTCTTGTCTTGGTCCGCTTTGAGTGCCGTGTAGACCGACGGCAGCTCGTTCAGGTGAGGGTACTTCTTCCGCAGCTCGACCACATGTGCAAAGCTGGTCGGGTCGCTTGAGTCGTATGTGTAACACAGCAAGTCGCACGCATCCAGCTTGGCCTGGTTCTCCAAGATGGCCGGCTCGAGCTCCCCCAGCTCCTCCAAGATGAGGTAGCATTGCTTGCCGCCCTTGAGCTCGACGCTGTTCACGGCTGAGCGGGGCTTGATGGTCGGGTGGTACGTCTGGCTGAAGGGGCGTTGGAGAAAAGCAGAAAGCAATGAACTCTTCCCGCTTCCGCTTGATCCGAGCACGTAACACAGGAAGACATTCCGCTCGACACGCCCGGGCTTCTTCCGCCGCTTCCTGGCCTTGGTGACCTTGAGTGCACTCGTCGTGCCTCCGCGCTCGCCGCTCTCAAAGCCAAGGTACGCAAGGTAGGCCAGCGTCGTCTTGGGTTCCTCGAACGTGGTCATGCTCCATTGCGCCAGCCATCCTTGCAGTGTAATGTAGCCCGCCTCGTTCCGGACCGTGCAGGACGGAAACGCGGAGTCGACCCACGAAGTCGGCATCCCCGGCGTGGGGGCGAACAGGTTGGCCAGCTCTCGGTCGTTCAGCCCGCCGTCGTTGTCCATGTCGAACTTGAGGAAAAGATCGACAAAGAAGCGATATCCCGAAGGACTCAACTCGGCCGACGAGAACTGAGGAACCTCAAACTTGGGGTGCAGAAACGTGTCCTGCAGACTGAGACTGTCGGTGTAGTGGAACTTTCTCAGGATAATCCAGATGGTTTCGTGACGTCCCTTTTCTGCAAAGATTTTGTTGAGCAGCAGGAAGCCCTTCTCGTCCATGCCCTTGTCGCCCGTCGCGCCCGGGGCAAAGCGCTCCATGGACCTTTTGATGTTTGCCAAATCGTCGTCGCCCAGCGGCTTCTCAAAGCACTTGATCTGAAAGTCGTGAATCTCCTGGTCGTTCCAGTAGCCGTCCTTGTCCGTGTCACACAGGTGGAAGATTCGCCGAAGCGCAGAGACGGCGGCCGGCTTGAGCATGTTCTCCTTGGAGTCGTACAGCGGGGCAATGGGATGGGTGACGGCCTTTTGGCAGAGGAAGAAGACCTCGTTGATATTGTGGTGCTCCTTTGCACTGACGCGTATGCACGAGTCAATCTCCTTGAACTCGTTCATGATGGGCAGCATCTCCTCGGCGACCACCTGCGACGTTGAGCCATTCGAGGCCAGATCCGACTTGTTTGCACAGAGGACGACGGGCACGTTGACGCCGAGGGAGCGGAAGTAGGGCATCCAGAAGAGGGCGACGCGCTCATAGCTGTAGTGGTCCGAGTATACGAGCAGGATGACGTTGGACTTGCGCAGCTCCATGCGGAGGGCATGGCGTTCGTGGGGGAGGGCGGATGTGTCGACAATGGTGGTGGTGACATTGTCGGGCGTTCCGAGCGTGGGCGGCAGCGTCACCTGCGGCAGGACGGGCTGGATCTTTGCTGTGACGAAGACGTCCTTGACCAGAGACGTGATGATGGAGCTCTTGCCGACGCCGTCGTCACCGCAGAGGCATATTCGTACTAGAGGGCCGTGTCAGCATGGGTGCTCGGGAGGGCACACTCCACATACCGGTCGCCATGTCCCGGCTGCATGCCTATTGCATTCCAGGCGGCAGGCGGGCTGGTGGGCGGCGTAGGGGGTTCTGGACGAGCGGAGCGGGGTCTGGGCGCAGTGTCGTCGCCGCGGGCTCAGGGGGCGTCGAGGGCGGTGGTTGTTGACCATGGCGAAAGCAATGTCGTGGACAAGTCAGTGGGCGGGCGGGCGGGCGCTGTCCAACGGGGCTTGGCACACGTGGGCGACGATGGCACGTCTGCCCCCCGCCAGCGCCCCGCAAGAGCGGTCGCTGGGAGAGAGGCGGCATGGATGGGCGGCTGGTTGGCTGTCGAGTGTAGCGCGTCCCTGCACGCTTCGTGCATGGCCATAGTAGACGCGCCCGTCCGTCCCTCTACCCGTCCATCTCCCACCAAGCTCCCCAAGGATCACGGATGCCGCTCCCCAAGAAAGGCCTGGCACGGTTTGCAGCGCGTATACGGCACGGAGCCGGCAGGCGAGCGTCTCCGCTTTCCCCTTCCCCAGATCCCGCCGGCTCTTTGGCCCACGCTTCCAGCTCTCGTCTGCTGCTCTCGTCGACGCATCTCGCTCGTTCGCTCTCGGCCCTACACCACCCCCAGCCCACCGCCGCGGTGCCTCATGTCGTCGCCCGCCAGCTAGGCCTCGCATACCTTGTCGCCAGCTACACCAGGGATTGCTCCACGCGGTCAAAGTCAGTCCGTTAGTCGGTGCCATTCTGCACAGCAGCTCCAGCTTGCACCATGTTGTGAGTGCCCTACCCTATGATGCTGACCGCCTGCTACCCGCCCAACCACCAATCGCAGCCTTATCATGCTCCACCTGCGCCGTGCCCTGGACTGATGTTATACAGCGTCCTACCCCCTCCACCACGCTATCCCGTCGGAGGCTACCCAGGTGCGCAACCGGGTCAGCTTATCGAGACCAACAATACCATCACCCATCCCTCGGGCCCCGAGTATCAGCTGGTAGTCGGAGAAGGTATTCTGCGCCTTTTTTTTTATATTCTTCTTCTTCTTGTTATACTGCCTGCGTGCCTGCTGCTGACGCCGATGCCATGATAGGAACCTACGTGCTTCGCGACGACCTCCACCTAGCCACGCCGCCGCCGCATCCCTCAGAAGCCCCCGTCCAAAGTAACAACCCGCTTGCGACCACCATCTCTCCCCCGACCGCCGGTACCAAGCTCTCGCTCGTTGCCCTTGCGCCCCGCCAGCCCTCGCAATCGCAGCTGTATAGATTCGGCACCCGCAACAGCACACGGTCCCAGGTTCCCCAGAGCATCCAGGAATCGCCGCACGAGTCCAACAGCCAAACAAGCGACCACGACTCTCATGGCGCAAACGGGTTCGCGGCGTCGCCTTTGGACGGCCTCAAGACACCCGTCTTCGGCGAGGGCAACCCAGCCCTGGCCGTGGTAAGCGGCAAGGACTCAAAGGACCCGTCCAAGCGAAGGAAGCCCAAGAGCAACATTGTTAAGAGCAACTCGTCGTTTGTGTCCAGAGTCATTCCCCACGAGGCGCTAACCAAGCGGCTGCAAGAACACAACCCCAATGGCCTGTACGCCTTTGCAAACATCAACCGCGCATTCCAATGGCTGGACTTGACATCGCCCACCAAGGAGGAGCACTTGACCAAGATCCTCTTTACCAAGGCGCATGCACTGTGTCACGACATCAACCAAATCACAAAAGGGCCCAATCACCTTGACATCATCATGGGCTTCTCCACAGGCGACATCATATGGTACGAGCCCATGTCGCAAAAATATGCGCGCATCAACAAGAATGGCGTCATCAATGCCACAGCCGTGTCTGACATACGGTGGCTGCCAAACAGCGAGAATCTATTTCTGGCCGCACACATGGACGGCAGCCTGGTCGTCTACGACAAGGAGAAGGAGGACGCCGTCTTTGTGCCCGACGAGGTGACGTCGTCGGCTTCGGACGACGGGCTGAGTGACGGAGAAAAGAAGCTCAAGTCGCTGTTGACCATCAAAAAGTCGGTCAACTCCAAGAACCAGAAGACCAACCCCGTCTCCTACTGGCAGGTATCGAGGTCCAAGGTCAATGCTTTTGAGTTTTCGCCCGACCGCCGGCATCTGGCGGTAGTCTCGGAAGACGGGTCATTTAGGATCATGGATTTCCTGCGGGAGAAGCTGCTGCACCACTACATGAGCTACTACGGCGGCATGATGTGCGTGTGCTGGTCGCCGGACGGGCGCTATGTGGTGACGGGAGGTCAGGACGACCTGGTGTCGATATGGTCATTGGAGGACAGCATGCTGGTTGCGCGCTGCCAGGGACACAACTCTTGGGTGACGGCTGTGCAGTTTGACCCATGGCGATGTGACGAGCGCAACTACCGCATTGGCAGTGTGGGAGAAGACTGTCGCTTATTGCTATGGGACTTTAGTGTGGGCATGTTGCACCGGCCGCGGGCAGTGAGTCGAAGAAATGTGGACGCTTGCCAGGGAGAATGCTGACGGCTGATGTAGGCTTCGGTACGACAGCGTGGAAGTATCACGTCGTCGAATCTCAAGATGCAACGCTCTCAAACGGGCAGCTCCATCAACCGGCTGCGGTCCAACTCTAACCTCACGTCAGGCAGTATGTCGGACGATGAGGAAGTGGTACATCCAGTGGAGCCACGGGCCCGCACGGCCATGCTGCCTCCGGTGCTGGTGAGTCGCGCTGAAACCTCAACAGGAAGGAAATTCTAATCGCCGTGATTGCGTAGGCCAAAACGGTCCACGAGCATCCACTGTGCTGGCTCGGGTTCGAAGAGGACTGCATCCTCACATCATGCAAGAACGGTGAGTTAGGATGAGCAAAAAGTTTTCGTTGTGCATCACCTCATGTCCAGTCATGGGCTGCACGTTGGGCGCCACACCCCTGCGATCTGCGATAAGGGTTGTTTTAGTGCGCGGCAGACAGGCGTGCGTGCGCAGGAACACCCGTGCACTCGGAGTTGTGTAGCGCCTTGTAGTTGTTGAGTCTGTTCGGAGGGGCGCCAAAGGTTAGATAAGAGAAGTGGACCTGGTGCTGACTTTATGACCGCAGGCCACATCAGAACATGGGACCGGCCGAAGGAAGGGACAGGCAATGACGACAGCAGCATGTCTGCGATTGCGAGCGCAAATGGCTCGTAGGGCTGGGATGGTTGGATCAGAAGAGATAAAGTTAGAGGAGAGAGATAAAGAGTTGGCGTAAGCGTCGATGATGACTGTCCGAGGGGTCTTGGATCGGAGGTTTTGGTGGCTGGAGACGCAGTGGAAGCTCCGATATGACCCGAAGCGGTTCACATGCAAGCTGGGCGCTATGATGTGTACATTGTTCAGCCCTATAGGAGGAGAAAGCGGCCATTTTTTTTTCCTTGCATGTGTCAGGTAGATGTGATTGTTCTAGAACGCGTAGTAGTGCAGCAGGATCCGCTTGGGACGATAGGAAAATCAAGTTTTTGGCCACTCGACCCGCTGCAGTCTGATGCAGAAATGATGGCAAAGTGATATCCGGCCGGAAAACCCTCCTGGGTGCGTGTTTGCGAGGGCGGCGCAGGGGCGTTTTTGCTAGTGGGTGCGGGAATTGCTGAGGGTGTATGTAGTAGCGCGTGTTAGAAGCGGGTCCGTGGTTGAGGCTCTGCGATATCCACCGTTGCGGCAATGCACGTCTAGCCGCAGATTTGCCATGGCCGTGCTCGCCCGGGCCGAGATTGTAGGTAGTACTACCCTCGCGTACTGCGCCTGGCGAGCTTCGCGAACAGAGGGGCTGGCTTGAGGCGAGCGGGCTGGGCTATGGCTGTGGCTGTCAATGGCGGTCTGCCGTGGCACTGCTGCGCTGGAGACGGAGCTGGACAGGTGGAACTGGTTGGGTTGGATTGGGTTGATGCATGCAGAAGAGAAGGAGAGAGCGGGTGTGAGAGGGCAGTGACGCAACAAGGCTAGTGATGTCACGTGCCCGAGCGGGAATACCAGGGCACCTACTCAGCGACACGATGCGACGCGCAATGCAGACAACGCCGGAGGGGGAGTAAGAAGGGGCTGGGTGTGTCAGCCCACCAGCGCGAGAGATGTGCAGTGCTGGGACTCGATGCTCTTGCAGGCACCGGCGAGGTGCATCGCTGCTCACCATGGCCTTGGGACTTTGGGCTGCAGCTTGGCCGATAGCGGCTACTACAGCAGGACATGCAGCCTGTGGCGCAATGCTCGGCTGGTTCTCTCGAGAGCCTTGAGACGACGGAGTGGATCGCGACGTTGATGCACGCATGCACCTGTATGAAGCCACCACATACCTGACATGTGTGCGACATGTGCATGTATGTCTTGTAGTAGTAGTGACATGGATAGATATGACTAACGACGCGCGTAATGCTCGGGCGGCTGTGGCTATCGCAGCCGGGCAGTGCTCGACACGCTATCGGAACACCTGCCCCCCTGCCCTCTGGTACATCCTAATCGCGGCCAGAAAAATATTCCCACACGACGCCTGCAAACACGCTAGCCGCACCTCATGGTGCGAGCCGCCGTCGTCTCCACCGCGCCCATGAGCTCATCAGGGTGCACTCTAGTTCCGTTTCTGCTACCGCCCTTGCCCGCCCGTCGCCGCCATCCCACGCTGCCTGCTCGTCGTATATCTATCTCACACACGCACGTGGGCGCCTTCCTCTACCCTCCCTTCTCCTTATATACTCTGCATGCTCGCCCTCCTTCTCTGGCGAATGGCACCCTGACATACCTCTACTACCCCCCGCCCTGACCCTCCATCCTCAATCTCTCACGCGTGCTTCTCAGCCTCGCAAGCCACTCTGACCACATTGCTGGCCCGCCGTCCGTCATTCAGCTCCGCCCGCTCCGTCTCGCTCTCGGCTGCCGTCCGCTGCCTCCGCCTCTATATTCTTACTCGTGTCAGCTTGCGACTGGCCGCGCCTGCTATATACTGCCTGCCAATCCTCCTCCCATTACACCCGACCGTGGAATGGTAGTTTTGTTCCTGGAGTAATCTTGTTTTTTTTTTCTTTGCCAGACCCGCGTTACATCATGCCTCGCCCAAGCGTCGGCGTGTTCGGCAGAAACGCCGCCCCTACCCTGGAGATCAAGTATGCCGAGACAATTGCTGCGAGCAACCCCCACCATGAGAGTCATCTAATTGGTTGCGCAGACCGGATTCCCCATTCGTCGTCTTCTATGGAGAGCCCTCCGAGTCGCACGAGACGGAGCTCAAGGGCAAGTTGGTCTTGAACAACCCAGAGTCTATGTCGGTGCGCAGCTTGCGCATAACCCTCACCGGCACTCGCAAAGTTTCGTACGGTAGCTCCCCTTCCGGCGCGGCCTCGCAATCGCATGCTAATCCTCTGCGCGCACAGATGGCATTTGACCAACACCGTCAGCCCACAGCCTATAACGCAGAAGACAAACTTCCTCTTCGAGGAATCTCACCTGTTTCCCATCGACGCCGGCCACAAGACCAAGGCCCACAAGATCAATGCTGGATACCATGAGTGGGACTTCAAGTTCAAGATGCCCCCCAATCTCGACCAGAGCGTCGAGGGGCTACCCTCAAACTGGATCGTCTACACGCTAAAGGCAACCGTGGATAGAGGCTACATGAGCAAGCAGCTCAGCGCTTCGGCCCACATCCGCGTAATTCGGACACTTGGACGCGATCTCCTCGAATCCATGCCCATGGAGCAGATCAACGAGGACATTTGGGCCAACAAGCTTGCCTACAAGATTACTGTCCCCCAAAAGAACTACATTGTGGGAACCTCCATAACCGCAGACTTTGTCCTCATTCCACTCAGAAAGGGCGTCGAGATATCCACCATCAAGATGGAGCTGATTGAGACCCGCCAACTCTTTGCAGAATACGCTGGTCGGCGCATCAGTCACCAGCAAGACATGCAAGTGGCCGTAACCGAAGGCGACATGCCAGAGAACTCTGCACAACGAGTGCCCGAGGGAACCGAAGATGCCGATGCGCTTTTTGACGAGTCACATCGCTTCTCCATGACACTCGATCTGCCAAAGTCACTCAAGAACTGCCGTCAATCCGTCGATACCGAGAACATTCGTCTGAGTCACAAATTGCGCTTGTTCGTCAATCTCAAGAACCCAGAAGGCCACACCAGTCAGCTGCTGGTCAAGAACCACGTCCACCTCTTCATCTCGCCTAACCTGCCTCCCAACGAAGACCAAAGTGTCGTAGTTGATCAGAACATCTTGACCCAGCAGGCGATTCAGGATGAGGTCAACCAGAACGCCCCACCAACATATGGACTGCATCAGCTTGACGAACTCTACAACGACATTGATCCTTCCGGCTTCATGACGCCCGGCGGCTACCGCAGCATGATGAACAGTGGTGCTAACACGCCCTTCTTTGCTCAAAGTCGCCGCGGGTCAACCGAGGATCTTTCGTCTTTGGATGCTGCCATGCATCAGTCGGGTGGTGGCGCCTCGGCTGCAGCCCTGCAGCACCGTCTTGCAAACCTCAGCATGAACCACAGCGACCGTCCCACCCGCTTCCAGCCGTCAAGACAGAATTCGTCAGGCGATAGTACCCCTGCACTCACCGGCGAGCCTGCGTACTTTGATCTTCCTGCATCCGACTACGACATGGACGCGCTAGCCAGAACACCTAGCTACAACACTGCTGTGCGTACCCCTGCAGGCTCAAGGACCCCTGGCGGCATGGGTATGGACCTGCCCTCGTACGAGATTGCGATATCGAGGCCAAGCTCTCCGACCAGGAGCAGAAGCAGCAGGGCTACCACCCCTAGTCCGGCCCGTAGTCTGGATACCCTAAATGAGGAAACATACCGGAACACACAGATGAACAGCCGGAGACAGAGCCCAACCATTAGTGATGATGGAAGGTAAAACACCCGTCTTACTACTCCTCTCCTCTCTTTCTCTCTTCCCGTCGTCGGCTTCGTCGGTATGCGGCCGTCTTTGAGGAGCCTCCGCTTTGCTCTTTGACGCATAGCGTTGCAGCCACCGAAGATGTCGCCTTCTTCGATGAGAACGGCACCATGATCCCCACTCTCAAAAAAAAAAAGCACGTCATTCCTTGCTTTCAATCCCTTTCTCATATTTGCATGAGCCTCAATGCTTAATACCTCGGTTCGTATCAGCAGTGTTCACGCCACCGCTCTTACCCCGACCCTGTCGTTTTCTTCCTTCTCGTCCGACGACTCATTTTCACATGCTCCACCCACCCCGGGTGTGGGGCTGACGGCTCCACCCCCCGCCTTTGCCCGCCGCGGCCGCAGCTGC
>JAODYC010000053.1:139873-179076 GCA_026262405.1 Curvularia hawaiiensis
GCAGCAGCAGCAGCAGCAAGGTCAGGCCCCTGTGCGGATAGCGAAGCGCGGAGACACAGACATGGCGGCCTCAGGGGGCGCACCATCTGCACCTGCTGCTGAAGCCAAAAAGGAGGCTCCTAAGGCGAAGGTGCTGTCCATTGGTGGCGACAGTGCACCCAAGGCCAAGGTCCTTTCCATTGGCGGAGACACCACTGCCCCCAAGGTCGAAAAGACGGGCGGTACTAAAGTCCTCAGTCTCGGAACTACTGGAGCCCCATCAGCCGCCAAAGAAAAAGCGGATAAGGAAAAGGGAACCATTGACGCCGGCACAAAGGTGACGGCTGCCAAGGCCATTGAGAAGACAGGAGAGCCCACTCCAGCCTCAGCAGGATCTGGTCGCACTTCGCCAACTCCCTCTTCGGGCCGCAACAGCCCAACACCCAAAGAGAAGGCTCCTGACAGGGCCATGGCCAAGCAACAAGACATCGAAAATGAAATGGCTGACGTTGACGAGGCGACTCTCGCCGAAATCTACGGCAAGGAACACGTCAACATCATCTTTTTGGGTCACGTCGACGCAGGAAAGTCCACCCTCGGCGGAAGTATCCTCATCAGTACCGGCATGGTCGACGAGCGAACACTCGACAAGTATAAGAAGGAGGCTAAGGATGCTGGTCGTGAGACATGGTACATTTCATGGGCGCTTGACTTGAACAAGGAGGAGCGAGCACAGGGTAAGACTATCGAGGTTGGCAGAGGTTTCTTCGAGACGGAGAAGCGAAGATACTCGATTCTAGACGCTCCAGGCCACAAGACCTATGTACCCAACATGATCAGTGGTGCTTCCCAGGCAGATGTTGGTATCCTTGTCATCTCTGCCCGAAAGGGAGAGTACGAAACTGGTTTCGAAAAGGGTGGTCAAACCCGAGAGCACGCCATGTTGGCCAAGACGCAGGGTGTTAACAAGATTCTGATCGTTGTAAACAAGATGGACGACCCGACTGTCGAATGGTCAGAGGATCGATTCAAGGAGTGCACCACCAAGGTCGTAGCCTTCTTGAAGGGTCTTGGATACAACCCCAAGACAGACATCAGTATGATGCCTGTTAGCGCCCAGACTTTTACTGGTATCAAGACTCGTGTTCCAAAGGTACGACAAATGTTGATTGAATTTTGGAGCTGTACTGACTTTCTTTTCTAGGACCTCGCACCCTGGTATGACGGGCCCTCTCTGCTTGAGTACTTGGACAACATGCAAGCTCTTGAGCGCAAGCTCAACGCCCCCTTCATGATGCCTATCGCCGCCAAGTACAAGGACATGGGTACCATGATCGAAGGCAAGATCGAGTCCGGTATCATCAAGAAGGAGAACAAGTAAGTTATTCATGCATGAGAAATGGCCGAAGCGTACTAACATGCTCAAGATATCTCATGATGCCCAACCGACAAACTATCCACATCTCGGCTCTGTTCGGAGAGCAAGAAGATGAAATCCCAGGTGCGGCTTGCGGTGACCAGATTCGTGTGCGAATCCGAGGTGTAGAAGAAGAAGACATTCTGCCCGTAAGTAAACTTCATGGATATACGTCGCTGAACTTGACACTAACTATGTATATGTAGGGCTACGTACTGTGCTCGCCAAAGCGACCTGTCCACTGTGTCTCCCAGTTTGAGGCCCAGGTTGTGCTTTTGGATATCAAGTCCATCCTGACTGCTGGTTTCAACTGTGTGCTACACGTTCACGCCGCGCAAGAAGAGGTTACCATCAGCGCACTCTTGCACAAGCTCGAAAAGGGTACTGGACGACGATCAAAGAAGGCACCCGGTTTCGCGACAAAGGGCATGAGCATCATCGCCAGGTTGCAAGTCACAGGCACGGCCGGAAGCATTTGCGTTGAACGTTTTGAAGATTACCCCCAGCTTGGCCGTTTCACTCTTCGTGACCAAGGTCAAACCATTGCGATTGGAAAGATTACCAAGCTCATCACGGATGCTGATGCCTAAATATTTGAGGCGTGTAGTTTGTAAGAACACGGGAGGGAAAAAGTTGTGAGATGACCAACGCGACTACTTCTCCCAGTTCTGATAACCAGCTGGGTGGCGTCCTGGATGCAAGGAAGGTAAAAACTAAACATATAAAAGAATATGATTACCAGTATTTTTCGTCTACATCTTAGAAACGTCGCGTAGTGAAGCCCTGATATCGGACGGAGTTACAAGAACTCAGCGGCTGCGTATTTTGCGGGTTTGGCGTCATCTGGCCACAGAAAGAGACAAGCCTTTTAGTGCTGCAATCCACGAGAAACCTTATTTCGCTTTCCATTTCTGGAAACTTCCCAAGTGTCAAGATATTAAGGTGTTCAAACACGTAGGTGACGTCATATGCTTGGGCATAACACACGGTTCTTCATCGGGCTCACTGACAAGCATGTGCCTGCCGCGGGTGGCTGCTTATGTCATCCACTTCCGCGGCCAACTCCGCTGCCCAACAAGTTTGCCCTCTTGCAATTAACACATTGATCCCATATGACATCGCGCACGTCGCGCTACCCGTGCATTACCGCCCAACGCGATGCAGGGCTTCAACATGGGGCGGTACTATCCGCCCGATGCCTCTAATCCTCCGAGTTTCAACAGCAACTCGCATCCTCTCGGCAAACGCGCAAACAAGATCTCGCAGGGCATCCTCACCGTTCGCTTCGAGCTTCCCTTCGCCGTATGGTGTGACCATTGCACTCCCCCCGCCATCATAGGCCAGGGCGTACGTTTTAATGCGGAAAAGAAAAAAATTGGCAACTACTACAGCACACCCATATGGAGTTTTCGCATGAAGCATAGCGCCTGTGGCGGCTGGTGGGAGATTCAGACAGATCCAAAAAATAGCGAATATAAAGTCGTTGAGGGCGCGCGGCGGCGAGACTATGGGCCTGGGGAAATAGGAGCAGAGGGCGAGGGAGAACTGAAATTCTTAACCGAAGAAGAACGACAAAAGCGTAGAGAAGATGCTTTTGCGAACCTAGAGGGAAAACTCGAAGAAAAGGGCGCGGAGAAAAAACATAGAGAGAGAGTCGAGGAGCTTTACGATAGAAGCGAAGTCTGGCGCGACCCGTACGACGTCAATGCACGGCTGAGAAAAGACTTTCGTGCGAAGCGAAAGGTGTGGAAAAAAGAGGAGACACACAAACAAGGCATGCAGGAGAAATTCAGTCTAGGGCTAGATATTGCAGATGAGATAGAGACAGACCAGGCCCGCGCCGGCTTGATCGATTTTGGTGCAAGCACTGAGGATGAGCAAGAGCATAAAAACCAGTCGTGGAAACCACTTTTTACCGAAGACACATCTGCCAAGGCTGGGGAACAAGCTTCCAAAACAAGGAAATTGAAAGCAGAGATGGTAGCAGAAAGGAGTCGACAAGGCTTACAACAGAAATTGATTGGCAATACTCGAGCGGCGATTGATCCTTTTCTTTCAAAGGATAGTGGGCCGGCATCGAGAATCAACCTAGGCATTTTGAAAAGGAAGAGGGACACTCCAGCTGAGGAAGAAGTCCCTACGGCGCCATCTGCAAAGTCTGAGGATGTTACACTATCCAAGAAGCCTGCTCTGCTATCGGCATTAGTGGGTTACGACTCGGATTAGGTTGGCCATCTCGTTCTCAAAATCATCGGAAGAACCATTAGCCATCAAGCTTTGGTCCGTTGTATTACGCATTTTCCGGCGTTAAGGTTACATATATGATACCCATTTCCTACATCCAAGTCCATGTTGTTCCAAGCGGCACTCTTGGCTTGGGCCTGGTAGTTCATTAAACTTGAAATCAACTATGAGCCCCAAGAACAATATGCTCTTTTGTATGGTACCTGGTGACCTAGATGGACAATCATGGCACCTGCTACCGGAATGAGCTAGGTGGGAACTGACAGCATAGTATAAATTGGTCTTGTAGGGAGACAGTGTCAAGCATTCACAAATGTGCTCTATACTGTCGGTCTCTACGTAAAAACGAGTTTGACGTACCAGGTCAGTGCCTCTGTATAACCCCAATCTTACAGCATTGGCTATGAAACGACCAGCATGCATCGAACAACATTGGATAAGATTAACGAATGCACTACATAGCCTTCTCGAAGGAGTATTGTGCAAGTTTGCAAACCATGTAAATGTGCTGGCAAGAACTTGGCGTGAGCCCATTCGCGACCATTCCAAGAGATGAGCGCAAGAGTAGTTATGCAGTATGAGGCTTGACTTAGCGTCACAGTGCGTAGTTTGCAGTACGAGCGGCCGACGTGCGAGCATGATTGGCAGTCTCTGGTCTCTGTCTTCTCGCCAATTATCCTAGTCAGTGCTGCCCTCGCTCCTGTGAAAGTGTCTCAACAGCTGACATGTCCTACGAGTATTGATGGCGGCTCCGCATACCGGTCAGCGCTCAAGCCAAAGCGCTTGCTCTCGCCTGCTGGAGACGTCATCTTGCGAGAATCTCGTGTTCCGGGAATGCGGAAGACGCGATTATGATTACTAGCGTTAGGATGGGCACGAAACGACGGCGTCAGGGCTGTCTCCGCGTGTTGGGAGATGAAGCTTGGCAGGGCAAAGGGTCTCCATGACATCATCGAGCGGAGGAGTGGACCTCCAAGCAATGCAAATCCGGGGTCCGTCTCCACCGGCTTCCAGACTCCGTAACCCCTAATCTTCACGCGACAATGCTCCAGCCGCTTTTCTGATCACTCCTTTTTCCTTTCTTCGCCACGCGCTGTGGATTTGTTTTGTATCCCGACTTGCGGCTCACCACCTCTTCATACCGTCCGCCTCGGGTGTCCGCAGTTCATCCTCATAGCTCCACCCCTGAACATAACCCGCCATGCCCGTCAACACAATATCGGTTGGCGCTGCTGTAACGCCCACTGTTATTCAGACATATCTCTCGCATTACCTCAACCGCCGTCCTCTTGCACAGAAGCCAACTGCGCACATATCCTACCACGAGGGCCTGGAGCTCATTCGTCGCTTCCTCCACTACGCCTCCCTTCATACTGTCGATGAATTGCAAGCATTCACATCGCAATGGGTCCCCGCCCCACGCTGGGTACACGTCAATGTAGTGGAGATTCCGGAAAATCTTCTGCAGCGCTCCGCCCAGCTTGTCACAGCTCAATTAGGTCCCAAGGGCGTCAAAGCCGTAGGGGGTAACTCGTGGTGGCAGTGGCGGCGGGAGGGAACTACACTGAAGGCAGAGTGGATCGAGATGCGAAAGGACTATGAGGCGAGGAAGCAGCTGGCAATTGCTAAAGGCGACCGCATCATGCTGTATGTCCATGGCGGCGCTTACTTCTTCGGCAGCGTAGACGAGCACCGCTATCAAATGCAAAGACATGCGCGCAAGCTCAAGGCCAGAGTTTTGGCTCCCAAATACAGACTTGCTCCACAATTCCCATTCCCCTGTGGTCTGCACGACTGTGGGTAACCAGCGGTTATTTGTCTTCTCGCGTGTTATGCTAATGGTCTTAGGTCTCGCTACATACCTGTATCTCCTTGAGGAAAAGCATGATCCGACCACCATAATTCTTGCAGGCGACTCTGCAGGCGGAGGAATGGTCTTGAGCATGTTGGTCACACTTCGAGATCAAGGCATACCTTTGCCTGCGGGAGCCATCCTGATTAGCCCCTGGGTCGATTTGACACACAGCTTCCCAAGCCTGGGTGGTAACGGCGAGATGGACTATATCCCGGCGCATGGTTTTCTGCACAAACCCAGCATCAGCTGGCGTAAGCCACCTTCTTGAAACATCTATTCCAGTGGCTAACCTCGTCCCAGCACCACCAAATGCAGACGACATGGTCGAAATTGAAACCTCGGCAAAAGGAACATCTGGACAAAGTGACGGGTCAGAAAAACCGACAACGGAGCAAGAAACCAAAGAACAACAATCAGAGCGCGTACGGGGGTTTTCCGTCCACTCCACTGACCGCCCTGTGCTGGACGAGGGCTCTCAACCTTCCGGTACAGGCCAGGGTATCAACGTGTGGGTTTCACCTAACGGCAAATACAGCATAGGGCCAAAGAGCCAGCTCTCGGTGCAACTTGACGATGAGCGAGTCGAGATCAAAGATCAAATCCAGATGTACACTGCTAACCACATGCTCACTCACCCACTGGTATCACCAGTTCTGCAGCCCACACTCGGCGGCTTGCCTCCTTTACTAATCCAGACAGGTGGGGGTGAGCTGCTCAGAGATGAGCAGATCTATCTTGCTCATAAAGCTGCGCAACCACTTGCTTACATTCCACCCCCGTCCAACAACCAAACAGCTGAAGAAATTGAAGCCCAAGTAGCCAAATACAAGCCGACCAACGTCCAGCTACAAGTCTGGGATGACTTATGCCATGTATGCCCGACACTGAGTTTTACACGGCCGGCCAAGCACATGTACCGCAGTATCGCCCAATTTGGCGCCTGGGCCCTTGCGCGCGCTCAAAAGAAATCAATCGACATACTTGATGATGATGATGTTTCCTTCGTGAGCACAGACTCAAACTCTTCTTCGGAACAAGAGAAACCGAGCTCCAAAGGTCCAGAGAAGTCCACCGAGGATGCCTCATCCCAGAATGGTTCGGCATCGAGAAAGAAAGATGAAGCAAATGGTCGCGTTGGTAGGGCTGGCGATCCGATTCCGCCTTTCCAGAACCACATGATTCGCCAACGCATAGACCGGCACGGACGCATCTATCCACTTGCTGCCAAAGAAGACCTCCCGGCTCTCAATGTACCCAGCATCGATGTTGGTGTGCCACAAAAGGGTCCTGTGAGCAAGTGGATGGAAGCGCAGTCGCAGTGGAACAAAAGATTCGCAAAGCAAAAGGTCAAAATCCAGAAGCGGAGGATTGAGGATATGCGGAAAGGATTTGAGGGATTCGATGGAGAAACACCGCCTTTGACAGCTTTAGCTGGAAGACGGGTGAAAGGTATGAAGGCTGAAAAGGCTAAGAAAAAGAGTTGGGGTATGTCCATGTGGTCTCTGTGGGGCAGCTCGCACGACCAAGCTACTGTAAGTTAATGAGGTCCACAATATCAGATGGCTCATTGCATTTGGCTAACCAACACAGATTGTACGAGAGGAAAAAGCGGACCAGACTGTTGCCGAGCCATCCACCACTACGCAGGATGATCAGCCTCCGAACGCAGATGGCGCAGCAGAAAGCAAATCCAAGCGAAGCCGCACAAACGGTCCAACCAAACCCAAATCCACACGCGCAAGATCACGCTCTCACCGCTCTAATGTCACTGACCAAGGTCAGACTGAGGTACTCATGGATGACTTGTCCAAGATGGAGTTACCAATACCTGGCTTGGCCGATGCCACCAGGCTAGCGCCTGAGCGAGCCGCCTCAGGCTTGCCACCAGTATTCGTCGAAGAAGATAGTGGTGAATCACAACCGAACGTGATTGCTTCAGCCAACCCTGCACTACCTAGCACAATCATTCCCGATACTGACACATCTACCACTCGCCCCACAGCGGGTGGCATCGCCTATCCGTTTCGTCTCAAGGTCGATGGGGCAGAGGGAAGGGACGTCAATGCTAGCACAGTCACACTTGCAAGTGTTAACATTACTACACCTCCAGCGACCGATGCGAATGAGTTTGAAAAACAACTTGGAAACTCAGCGTCGATATCTGAGACCGTAAATGGCCAGATGACGGAAGAGCCACGCTCAGGCATCAATCGAGTTTCCCTTGACGGGAAAGGCGCTGGGCTCTTCAGCAGTGGAGTTGCGGAGCGTGAGTCTGGTGAGGAGAAGAAGATGGAGCGTCCACCGGTTGAGAGGTTTGAGACTGCGCAAGAAAACCTGGACACGCTTACTACAGGCGACGCGAAACCGTAATAGCAACTATTGCAAGGAGTTTGTCAGGGTAAGAAGCAAGGAGTTTGGCGTGTAGATACCCAATTACCGAAGGCATATAATATTAATGTAACCACTCTTTTGTTTTGTTCTTACATCTGTCTTCAATACCTAATCATGTTGACTAACAGCTCGAATGGCCAGTATTGTCTGTTAAACTTGCTGTTGCGCCATCCATTTTTCCGCTTCCTCCTTGTGTTCTGGACGCCATCTGGTCAATGGTGGCCGTCCGTTGATGATATCGCCAACGCTCCACAGCATGCGCTTCTTATCCGTCTCCTCGGTTACCTGGTCATCGGGACAGATAATGTAGAACTTGCCGTCCTTCATTTTGGAATACATGTAATCAGCCACTTGGGTTGCCGACCAGGCCCCTTCAGGTTTTGGCTTTTCGGTGCCGGGCGTGTTTCCAGACTGTGGCATTGTAAGCGTTGTACGCAAAGTGCCACACTCTAGTGGACTGAACAAGACTAGAAAACTTACCAAACCAGTGAAAGTCCAGCCGGGAACCAATAAGTGAACGCCAATGTTGGTGTCTTTGAGATCGTAGCTCAAGTGCTCGGCGAGTGTCTTCACAGCGGCCTTGCTAGCATTGTATGCTGCGTTGCCAGGTGGATTCGTAATACCCTGCTTGCTGCCCGTGATGACAATGGCCCTTGGTTCCTTGGCCTCCTTCGCCTGGAGCAAAGGAACGAACGTATTCAACCCGTTGATCACACCTCCCAGATTTGTGCCAAGGATCTTATCAAAGTAGTCGGCATCGCCCCATGTTCCTTTACCGCCGACACCCGCGTTCAGCATCAAGAAATCCACATCAGAGCCGACCTTGCGCTGCACAGTCTCCCAGTCCGAGCGAGAACTCACATCAGCTTTTAAGCACGTAATAGGGCCCGATAAGGTCTTGGCAGCGAGGTCGAGCGTCTCTTGGTTGTTGTCGGTGATGGTAACGCGCATGGAGTGCTTTAGGCAGAGTTGGGCAACTGCATAGCCGACGCCTGATGCACCACCTGTGATGAGTGCGTGAGCTGAAGGACGGAAGACTGACATTTTGCAGAGCCAAAACGGTCTCTCACAAAGAAGATAATGAGGAGGATTCTTGCAATGCGCTCTGGAAGTCGTTCGTAGGTGGTTTGGTGACGTAACACGGAGTTAAGCTAGTATCTCCGTAGCAGAGGATGTGGTTGCTCCTTTCTTGTGCGTACACGAGATAATAGCGCATGCCTGACATGTGGGTACGCGTCAATCGCAGTAAGATATTCTAAAGAGAGTTCTTGTCATAGGACTGTTTGACTACCTCGCATGCCAAACACGAAGATGTTCCCATACTGGCGCCTTGATATACCGATCGCCAGTTCATAGTCAAATTTGATCTGCATAAAGGAAAAGAGGTGAACTAGGAAATCAACTTCGGTCTTGCTTCGCGGAAATGCTGCTATTCTTTCATAAGCATTTTCTTAATTGATCTCAATTTCTGGGTCCTAGTGGAAACGATCGATGGCCTTTCTAGCAGCCTATTGATTATATGTGGCATTTTTAAGGATGTAGATTATGTTGCCAACAATTATGGCAACTAACCTGTGAATATCAATTGAGCTTTTATCGTCTTTGAGCAACAAAAGCAACGTGATTCTAGTCTGCCATCTGACTTGGGATGCGTTTTGCGGTTTGACTAAGCCTTGGACACGGTTCAGTTTGGAGTTCTTGGACTAGCAGGCCAGGATGCCACCAATACTTGCTGTATGTAAGAGTTGTTCGAGGCTCGGAGTTTCGTGGGAAAAGTTACCGAGAATCAGTAGCTACGTAGTCTAGCTACACGTATTCTCGTATTATGTAATACGCGTATTCGTCTCTTTCGCCCCATGATTCTACTAGTGTCTCTAGGCACCCCTCAAACTACTCTAGTGTGTACTGCCCCCTCTACAAGGATCGTCATTCTTGTTGGCGATTGGCTCCGGACTCTTGAGTAGCCCCGTACAATGACGTTGAAAAGCTCTTGATTGGCCATTAGTACAGAGTCCATCTACCCAGGTCTTCGGAATCTCAATTGTCTTGGGCACTTGTGAGTCGTCCTAGCAGCAGCAATATGTAGTGGTTATTTAAGTACATAGATAAAGGAATAGTCACACGAAGTCTCTGAAAAAGAGTCTCTGCATTCTCTCCAATTCTCCCTAGAAAATGGTGTTAGGAACATTTCCCACGTTGCTTATGAGCTCACTTGCACTGAGCATTGCCCATCCCACATCTACCTTTAATAGAGACTTCGAAAACCCAGCACCCGAGTATCGTCCAAAGTTCCGCTATTGGTAAGCTCTTCAACCATCATGGCCGTCAAATAGTCTCACAGTGAGAAGGTTACCAGATGCAAGCGTATCCCCTGCGATCGTTGCTGATGACTTCCAACAAGCAAAGGCCGCTGGAGCTGGTGGCCTGGAGTTTGTACCATTTTACCTCTATGGTATGGGCCAAGCTCCTGGTCTACCAGACTGGGCTAAATATGGTTTCGGAACCGCTCCGTTTGTCTCGCTGTTCAGAGATGCTCTACAGGCAACCGAAGAAAACAACATTATTATGGACTTTGCGTTGGGTGCCAATCAAGCTCAAGGTGTCCCAGCTGAAGTCGGCTCCCCAGGATTAGCAGTCCAATTGCTAATGGGGAACACAACTATAACACCCAATGGTAGCTTCTCAGCATCCGTGCCTCAGGCTCGCCAGCCCCCAGAAATCATCCTAGGCGGCCTCGGCTTCATGCATCCTCTCGAACAATTTGGCACACCCAATCTCACAGCTGTCATTGCTTATCAAGTTTTATCAGTGGGCACGCCTGATACGTCGACAGGATCAAAACCCGTCGTCCTAAACCAAAGCTCGTACATTGACCTGACGCCTTTTGTGACCGATGGGTGGTCTTTGCAATGGACTCCACCTGATCGCATAAAAACCTGGAAGATATTCACATTCTGGGAATCATATACTAACCAAAGATCGTGTGACGGTGGAGCAAACGCGACAACTTGGATTGGGAACGGATCGTGGACTGTGGATCATTTCAGCGCGACAGGTGCGACAAAGGTAACTGATTTCTGGGACAAGTACATCATGTCAGACGAAACAGTTGCCAGGCTTCTACATTCAGTGAGCGGATATGGTGCAGTACCCTTCCTAGTGCTTAGTTGCTCTAACGCTGACTCTCGGTTTCATGTAGCATGGGAAGATAGCATGGAAATGCTCGCATCTCTCTATTGGTCACCCGGACTATTGGATCGTTTCAATAGGACACACGGCTACCAGTTGACGCCCTATCTCCCGCTGTTATTCAATCCTTCTAACACCTGGGGAGGTCTGCTCCCGATGTATGACGAGGTCTATGGCTTTGACAATGACTCCATTGGAGACAAGAACATCTACCAACTCGACTATCGCGATATCTTGAACGACGGATACCAGGATTATTTATCACACTTCGAAGCTTGGGCGCATTCAATTGGGGCAAAGTACTCAGCACAGCCGGCATATAATTTGCCACTGCAGATGGTAAGCGCCACTGTCATTTAATCTACAAGACTTGCTGATTTGGATTGTAGTTGAGTGATATTCCACTGCTCGATGCCCCCGAAGGTGAATCACTAGGATTTTCTCAATTGACAGACGCATACCGTCAGTTTGCAGGCGCAGCACATCTAGCGAACAAAAGTGTGATCTCATCGGAGCTTGGTGCCGTGAGTGTTCCACCTTATAGCCTTCAGCTCCCAGATGTCCTGCAACAAGTGAAGAGATCTCTTGCAGCAGGCTTCACGATGCACGTGCTTCATGGGTATCCGTTCTCGGGCCCTTATCAGAACACAACCTGGCCAGGATACACCACATTCTTTTACCAATTCACGGACATGTGGAACAGGGTGCAGCCCGCATGGCCACATATGAAGGATGTGTTGGATTATGTAGGGAGGAACCAGTGGGTTTTACAACAAGGCAGTCCAAAGGTCGACCTTGCGTTTTACCTGTTCGCTTCACCATGGTCACCAACGACCCAGTATAATTCTACCAATCTAGAAAGCCTTGGTGGGTACATTCCAGGGTTTGAGTTTCGCGACTGACAATGATAGGCTTCACATATGATTATGTTGGTCCGGACAACATCGTGTCAAAGGACGCATTCGTGAAAGAGTGTGAGCTTGGTATCCCAGAGTATAAAGCTCTTATCTTCAACCAGCAAACCGTGGTTACCATCGAAGCAATAGACGCTGTCGCCAAAAAGGCAGCACTTGGTCTGCCAATTATCTTCATTGGATTCTTACCAAATCAGACGTACCCAGTTCTCTCTACACCCCAAGATGCACTGACAACGGCAATATCAAAACTCCTTGCTACCAAAGGTGTTCACCAGATTGGGAAGATTGAAGAACTACCGGCACTACTGTCCAAAATTGGCATCAAACCTCGTGTGTCCTTGGAATGCTCCGCAAGTCCAATTCATTCGGTCTATCGCTCGGCAAACGATATCGACTACATTTATTTTTTCAACGACCAATCAGGCTCCGCAAAATGTAGCGCCACGATTAGTGCATCTAGAGTCACACCATACTTGTACAATGCTTGGACTGGAGATCAAAAACCGCTGCTTCAACATTCCACGAGCAACTCTACGATCAGCTTCTCGATTGAACTCCATTCCAATGAGACTGCTATCATAGCTCTTCACCACAATGATTTCGCATCTCAATACAGCTACACTTCCTCTTCTGGCTCTTTGCTGTCACTGGAAGCATCCAATAACTCGATTCTTGCTCTCGTTACAGGCCCTACTATGATAACATCCCGTACTGGAGAAATCCATCGCCTCCAACCTAGGATGACAGGAACACTGAACCTCACGAATTGGAATCTTGTGATCGAGGACTGGCACTCGGCAAGCAATCGGCTTCTCGTTGAAACAGAGATCACCCATCATCAATTCATCAATACTACACTTGTGCCTTGGAACCGACTAGTTTCGCCAATCGATGGTTCTTCGCTTGAAAAGGTGTCGGGTATAGGACACTATACAACAGAGTTCACAGTACCCGCTACGCCTTGGAACTCAAGCAATGGCAACGGCCTATTTGGTGTTTTGAAACTCCCGCTCATTCAGAATACAGCGCGTGTGTATATCGACGAGATTTTGCAGCCGCCAGTAGACCCGGTCAAACCTGTCACACAACTCGATGGATTAGTACCAGGCACGACACATCGGTTGCGCATTGAGATCACGACAACTCTATTCAACCGTATCAAGGCAGAAGCAAACTCGACGTGGGTTGTGGGACAGGTCGCTGGTGAGCTGCAACCTTCATATGCTACACTACCATTCATGGAGTACGGACTGGTAGGCGGTGTAAGTATTACTTGGGGTGAGAAGATAGTTGTTCGCTGATATGAGCGGTGTGTACCGGAGTAGACAATACTAGCGTGAGCTGTTATAGTGTAAAAATTAGTACGTGCACTATACTACGGAACTTAGCATCCTTGAATGTCGGAACAGCGGTGAGAGAAGCGCCGTAAGATATGATCAACACGCCTATATGCTGCATACCTACTCCGTACATTTCTTTTATCATCAAGAACCTTGAAATTATTCCGCCTAAAAGCCAGCAAATATCCACCGATTTTGTGCTGGTTCGCTTCGTAACCGTGTTCAGGATAAGCAATGCCAAGTCGCCGCCGAAAATGGCATATCCACGCTAGGAGGTCTAAAATCTGACACGATGTTAAATACATCGAACAACCTTGACAATCATTGAATGTTGGAAGTCTACTTCGTATAGCGCGGTGAGATCAATTTACATGAATCATGGAGGCTGGCATAGTTGTTGGATATACGGTGTATATAAATGTAGTTTGCAGAGTACTACTTTTGCTCTGACATCCTATCTCTGTACTCGACATCTCCACATCTCTTTTGAGCAGAACTAATTCGTACTGTTGCCATCATGAAGCTATCTTTTATCATCTCTCTCGCACTTACCCTCGTCACGGGAGTCACTGCCAGCACAGTGTGTGCCACATGCCAAACGGCTGGAGCACTCAATTATAAGATGTTTTGTTCATCCACGAAAAAGGACACAAGCTGCACTATCTCCTGTAGCCGGGATGATGTCACCGGGAAAGTCCGGAAATGCTGCGTACGTAATTCTCATCTGAGAAATGTTGTATCACACTAACGTGAATGGCAGACTGGTCCTTGTTAATTCGATCATCCTAGACCATGAGCTTAAGGAAAATGGAGATGGCTGTAGTAGAGAGAACGTGACGGACGCCAGCCAGCAATTTTGAGGATTGATATGATTAATGAACACACCGTTTCGACCTTTCCAAGGTCAATTTGCCGAAGGTCCGAATCATGATTTTCCTCCTAAGTGACATCACGTGAAGCTGATATGTTTCAAAACACAGTCTCCTAATTGGAAAATGCTATTTTAACGTTGCCTGGCGGCGTGTTTCCTAGCTTCTCGAATTTTCGAGCGGTTTTGCAATATTGTAGATCATAGTGACATTGTCTTCGATATCATTTGAGTGACCTACCGCATCAGGTTTGTTCTTAAGATATTCAGGGGCATTGAAGATTCCGAGGCTTCTCGGATGACTTGAAAACGGTACACAACGCGCGGCCTTGCCTCCGACACGGGAACTACTTGACAAGAATTACGGGCGAACCTGACAGCCGGGTAAAACACGTGACATTTCTACCCGCCCTTTGAGAGTGAACAAGCTTCTGCGTTTGGCCGCATGAACAACCAAAAGTATAAGACTTGAGATAGTGCGATTTCTCAGCGCTGACACATTGACTGCGGGTGATCCCACGAGGCTTAATTCCACCATACGTATTGTGCGGAGAGTCGTTGCGCAAGACTGGCATAAGGTTGGCCTAGTGAAGGGACCGTCGCACACCGGGGGGATCAGCGGCTGCGGAGGTGGATCGCACAACACTCCACAATGGTTGTTAGTGTTGACCAATACACTCACTTATATACAAAAGATCATAGAGCAGTGCTAGTATAACAGTGGAATTCAAAAGTAAAGGAGAGCTTTGGAGCTGCGCTCCACCTAGGACCGGGCGTGGCCTCGTTACAAGGTAGTAAAAAACAATTTAGGCACTCGAGCCGATGACTGTGGTTGTGCTCTAGAAGGTTGGTAACGGACGAAACTAAAAGGATAGGCATGAGCTACAGCAAATGACATGGCCAACGGCACTAAACATAAGCTCAACTGAAACAAGGTTTCGTCGAAAATCGGCCATGCTGCGGAGTCTTGGCAGGAGAAATCTCAGGAAAAGCCGACCTGGCCGTAGTGTGTTTTGAGGCGTCGGATCCTAGCTGTATGTATACAGAGTCGAAGACGGAATTGAAGAACGGAGTTCTTGTCGATCAATTGCATGGCGTGTCTTTTGCTTTGTAACAGAAGCAGGATTTTTAATTTGCAACTTGGTACAGAGTACGGAGACTAGTAAGGCAGGGGTGCACAGGCCTATGATAGTGCGATGTGTCAGACAGTTGTTTCGCACGACCTGACTCGATCTGTATTCTTTCTAAGATTAACAATTTGGGGCAAGTAAGTTGCATGCTACGCTGGATAGGTATCTGCGAACAAGAATAGAAAAAAAAAGAGAACAGCATTGATGCAGAAATGTGGATAGACAGGAAACATTTCTTACGCCACCGAACCATATCACCGTCGCTGCCTGGAGGCCCAAGACAATTCCCAATATGTCAAGTCATATGTACTTCTGGTCGTCAGGCGTCACGACATGCAAAATAATATCCTGGTAAGGTGACGGACGAGCGCGTGGGCTATACACAAACAGGAGAAATGCTCCAATTGCGCAATCTTCTAGACGGTCTCAACGTAGTTGCTACAAAAGTCAGCATCAAGTTGCAGAGTAAGCCTGGTGATGTAAAGACGTACCTGGGAAAGATGCCTTCCCTATCTCCTATCCGACCTGTCCACCAGTCTGTGTCGTTGTCGGTGCGTTTCACAATTGTGATGATCTCGCCTTTCTTAAAGCCCAAATCACCCGGTTGGTCAGCGTCGAAAGTGAACTTTGCTATGGCTTGGTTCGACTGCAAGCTCGCCTTCTTCTGTCCAGTCGTTTGGCCAAAGACTGGCTTGGGCGCTGAAGGTCTTCCGGGCTTACGATCACTGTACGAGTAGTCATCGCCGAATGTTGAGGAGCGGTTCCGTGAGTCGATGCGATCAAACGTTTCAGTGGGGTTGGCGCGTGTGGAGAAGGAGCGGTTGAGGCCACCAGGTGCTGACGATGGTTGCCGGTCGTAGACATCATCTGCCCAAGTGGAAGAATGCTGCGGACGGTCTCTGTATTCATAGTCATCGTGCTGGCCCATTGAGCCAGTGCGGTCGCGCCGTACGCCTTCGCCCATGGCCGAGCCGCGGCGACCCTGCCATACCACGTTGTCGTGCGCATCATCATAAACGGGGATATCGTTGTACATGGCATCGTTGGTAACATTCTGAGCTCCTCCTACACCTGAAAATACTCTCGAGTTGAGGACGCGCAAGAGCGGGTCGGCGGCTGGGGGCGGAGGAACCTGGCCGCTCAGGATCTCACGAGCAGTCCATCGGCGACCGTACAACTTCTCATTGGCGTCTCGCCGTTCAATGATACCACTTCCCTCAAGGCTGACACCAGCAAACAGGCCTTTTGTCTTGCTATAGCTGAAGATGCCGGCAACACTTTTCAGGCTGGCCGCGCCGGCAGCTTCGGCATTGCGACCCACTGGCCCTGCGGCAATGGAGACATTGCCTCCCAGTGTCAGCGAGCCTGCTTGGGCAAATGTTCGCACAGCAGCAGCGTCGTTGAGTATGAAGACGAAGTCGGTAAGCTCGAAGCCAATCTGTCCGCCGAAGCCGCCTCCAATGGTGCCAATGGCTGTGGGAGCCGACCACGATCCGTCAGCGAGGCGCGCAACAACGACACCCGAACCGAATCGCGCTGTACCGAGGAAGCCGGCTTTGAAGACGGTAAGGATGGCAAGGCCCTAGAGAATGGTTCCAGTCAGTCTATCGTGTTGTACGGTAGTGCAGGATAGCATAGATTGGGCATGCGCGCGCGGCTGGCGCCCAGGAAGCGGGCGGATGGGCGCTGGAAGGGTGATTTACCTTTGCATTTGCGAGGACGTTTGGGGGAATAATCTTGTCTGGGCCGAAAGCCTGTCGCGGATCGACAAAGGAGGCCAGAATCTTTCCCGTCTTGCGACATTCGCCTGTGGAGCGGCGCGAGTTTGTGTCAGCGACGTCACCGGCTAGGCAGCCTCATGGCCCAAAGCGTGGCGACTTACTGCTCATGGACGAGGGCAGCGGGTTGTTGAGACTGAAACCCATGGCGGCGGTTGGGGTGCTCTCCGAGAGCAAAAGGCACGAGAATGAAGCGCGAGTTCTGGCGTCGAGGTGAGGTGCAGAGAGGAGAGCGTGGGTGTGGATGGGCAGCTGTCGGCGCGGGGGATCATGACATAGTAGTGTGGCTGAGTCGTCCGGTCCGACCGCCGTGCCTCTCGTAGCCCTTCTCTCTGCTTCCTTACTCTCGCCCCTCACTCATCCCATCGCATCCGCTCGTGCTCATCGCTGCTCTCGCTCTCGCTCTCACTGTCTTTCTGCATGCGTGTCCCGGTCCGCGGCTGAGCGAAGTAACATGGAGGCTAAAAAGCAACCCTGTGCACCAAGTTTCGCGGCCGCTTCAAACCGAACTGTCTAATCTCCAATTGCCGTCCCATCGCGTGGCACCCCTGTCCCGTCCTGTACGCCATCCGACGATCGACTACGGGCGACCAGCATCCGGTAGCATCGCGCGTTGCAAGCGTCCAAAGTGGCTGCTGCTGATCCTCAACTGCGCGAGTCGCTGTACCTCCTCCTCCACACCTTTGGTCTGCACTAGAAATCCCTGGCCCACTGTTTACCAGCAAACTTTCCATCGCACCAAGGACGCTGCAGTTCGTCATCGGCGAAAAATGCGCACTCGGGTCGCATCGACTGCCGTAGGCCAAGCATGAGAATGAGCCGTTTGATGCCAGTAGCTGCGAGTCTGACACCAGGCACGTCGTCGTGATGACATTCCGGCTTGAACATGTCCGTCCAACTTACCGTCCAGGGGCTTGATGCTTCTACGCGATGTAAATATTCCGAGTGGTCCCTTGCAGCCCGACCCGCACGCCACACGCTGCTAGTGCCGTCGATTTGCCCATCCTCAACACCGGTCATGTCTACTGTCGCACTAGTGTGGCACGGTATCAACGGACTAGAATAGTGCCATGGATTGACTTTGGCTACGGCTAGGCTGGCTGCTCCATGTTCTACTCTATATGTATGACTTGTTTGTCTTGCCGTGTTTGGATGATCCGACTCCGACATCACCTTTCTCCGACATTCATTGCCTCTACCTCGCAGCACTGCTGCCTTTTGCCGCCGGCATGGAACTGCTAGAGATGCTCACCAAATGTCTCGGTGTCCAAAGACCCGACGATGCTTGTCCAGCTCTCCTGCCACCGTCTGGGCAAATACCGCTCGATCCCAATGCCACCTCCATCTGGCCCTGGGGGTTGCCAATCATCCTTACTTGCTTGGCAATCACTGCTGTCGCCATGATGATCCGCATCTTCACAAGAGCCCATATCACCAAGATATTTGGTACCGAAGATGCAGTCATGATTATTGCAACTGTCGCCTACTTTGCTTTTGTTGCCATCACCTTGGAGAGCATCAGCTTGGGCTTCGGCAAGCATCAATGGAACGTCACCGTCGGCGAGGTCATGCGAGCTCTGCGCCGCGCTTATGCCGTCGAAATCGTCTACTGCGTCGCCATGTATCTCGCAAAACTCGGCGTAATTCTTCAGATCAAAGCCACCTTCGACAGCAGAACACGCGATTTCATGTTCTGGACGTGTTGGATCTGCATCGTTTCCTTCACTTGCGTCTATACCGCCAGCCTCGTCACTTGGATCTTCCCTTGCAACCCTATCAGGAAGAAGTGGGATCCTTTCATTCCAGGAACATGTCACAACACAGTAGCTGAGCCGAGTTTTATGAGTGGTATCATGAATCTCGTCACCGACATCGCGCTGCTACTGCTTCCCATCTACTCCGTCTCACGCCTGCAAATGAATCTGAGGAAGAAGATTGCCGTTTGTGGCATCTTTGGCTCCGCAGCACTGTAAGTCAACGTCTGGGTCCAGATGGAACAGAATAGCTAATTATTGCCTCAGCGCATGTATCGGTAGCGCGTTCCGACTCCACTACACACTCAAGCACCTCGCTAGCGAGGATCACACGTACTGGCTTGCAATAGTCGCAATCTGCGCCATCATTGAGATTTCTGCACTCCTTCTTTGTGGCGCATTCCCCACCTTCCCGCATTTCTCCAGATATCTCGGTTATGGCTTCAAGTTGAAGTCAGTAGGATACACTGTGACAAACTCTGGGAAAGACTCCCGCGACGCCCCGTCAGAGTCGATCAATCTTACCAAACGTACAAAGACGCCTACAGTGGACCCGGTATGATGATGTCTTGTTGGCTTGTTCGACTACACCTGCTATAAAAGCAGACATTTCTTTTCATCTTCTTTTGTGCTAGAGCAATTTAACGGTATTAGACATCTCGCCAATCCAACGGCCCACTTTCCCAGCTGTCATGTCTGAAGATGGAACACTTTCGACGTCCATCCTCCTCTGTCCAAGCGCGGAACATACCTCCGCCGTTATAATCCTGCACAACCTCCGCTTTGTTCCCGACGACCTCAATACCTATAATTCCGCCGACACCCTCATGGATCCCGTCCCATCTGTCACCAGCACTTTTTTGAAGTTCTCCACCGCGACCAGCCATCCACGTGGTTGCATTCCGAAGGGATTGTGAAGAAAAGCGGGATTTGGCAGCTGTTGTGCGAGCGGCAGATGTACGGAGGAAAGAGTCACCATTACCCGTTCCAGAGAGACCGACGGCGTGACGAGCATGGCGAGAAGAATTTCCCTGTGCCTGGTTTGACGGAGTTGTGGTGGATTCTGAAGACGGGGAGCCCATCGCTGGTAGACAATTCCCCAGCATACCATACAGATCGCCCCTTGACAACCGGTCTATCAGTGTTGCGGCCGCTGAGACTGGCTGACATACTGTCTGGACAGCTGGAGGCTCTTCGTACCATTCTTCTGCCCAGAACCCAGCCCCAATGGTTGGTGTATCACCGATGCGCCCCGCTACCTTGTTTGTCAACCCTCCTGTAGACGTAGCAGTACACACGGTTCCGTAGCTGTCCACCACAACAGCACCACACGTACCAAGCGGAATATAATTGTTCCTCTCGAAATCGCTTATTCCGTCTGTTTGTGCACCCGCGGGATCCAATTTTTTCTCCTGCTCAAGCCCGTGCAAATGTTCCTCCCACCTTCTCTGGGTAAAGAAATATGCCGGGTCCACCAATTCCAAGCCCCATTCCCGTGCGAGGCTCTCAGCAAAGTCCCCACTATACTGACAGTGACCACCTGCACCTCCCCCGTCTACTTCTTCACCCCTTACAAGAAGCTCTCGGGCAAGCTTAATGGGATTCTTAACCTGTCGCAGGAGCATGCATCCCACACCACGTTTCTTATACCCGTTTGACACCATGATGCTGCACTCGAGTTCATTCTTACCCTCCCGCGTGAAGACGGCACCGTGCGCTGAGTTGTACAAGGGGTCGTCTTCCAAGAGGCTAACAGCGTACGTTGCCACGTCCAAGGCTGTGGCTCCCGGTTCCGTGAGCTGCTTGGCTGCAAGGTCGAGAATGCGGAGGAGAGAGGCACGATACTCTTCGTATAGGTCCCGCGGAACAGATGTACGCGTGATGTTGCCTGCACCACCGTGAATAATGATGCGTGGTACGACGCCCCCTTTGGGTGTGTCGTCGAGATGGCGCTTTTCCGACATGGCTGGCACTACTCTATGGTCGTATGGACGGAAGTTTGAGAAGAAGTCAAGATCAATTCGGCGATAAGGATAAAGAAGGATCCGAGCTTTTGCATGTACATACGTACTGTACATGCACATCAATGCAGGTATGAGCAAGGTACGTGATTGATGATTGGACGTACTCCGTAGATTTCCGGAGAGGGACTAATGCATGCATCCCCCCACTTCCCTTCCCCGCTTTGTGGCGGTGCATTCATGTTCACACTGATGCATCCTTGTCCTGGTCGGGATTTTTACTTTTCAAGTTTGTTTTACTTGATCATACCCTGTCGATGACCTGTATAACCAGTCTGGAGTAAGGCTTGAAGCTTCGTGCATGGTCACGCGCTATCCTGTCAGCTTTATCATTGTCTGGGAGCCGGATACAACAAATATGGTATGTGTACGCTCCTAGCCTAGCAATAAGGTGCCACAGCGACGTGATTCTACGGAATTAGCGACGCCAATGAAAACACCACATTTATGAGTTGTTCGAGGTATACAAATAGTGCCAACGAGTGTATTCCGCTTCACGTCAATTAGCTGATGACCAGAATTGGACTGTACGCACAATAAAGTAAGGGAACAACCTTTATATTGCCATTTTAAAGTCTCGGAAAGGCGTTCCCCTTCCGACCGAGAACTTGCCCGCCTCTAGTATCACGATGATGTGAGTGTATCTTAAGCTTACGTCAGAGTGTTTCCGTCCCCTTGTCCCAGGTTCGCATCGGCTCCTTTTCTCTCCACGGCCGGCTCCTCCTTGGTGTCTCTTACCTTTTGAACCTCGTCCCCAGCTACCTCGTACCCTACTGCCTTGAGCCACTTGGGATCGATGTTCTCCAGCTGCAGATACGGACTGATGTCGCTGTTGGGGAATTTGGCATTACACATGGCATATCCCATGCCTAGATGCGCCCACGGGTTCTTGTGCATATACTTAATCTCAAAGTCTTCGTACCGCGGCGTCTCAATGACCTCGATGTACTGGTTTGAAGAGCCGGGCCACACAGCATTCACACGCCCGGTCTCGTTGTTCTTGTACCATGAGCGGCAATCGTCCTTCCACACGGTATGCTTGATCCATTCTTGAGCATGCTCGTTGAATTGATCCGTAATGTCTTGTCGCGGAACCCACGACTTGATATGATCGCATTGCATCTTCTTGATGATCTTAATCGCGTACTCTGCGACTGAAAACAGAGGCCCCGTCACGGAACCGTTTTCGACAGGCCATGTTGGGCCAATGAACATGAGCCAATTCGGCATATCGGGACATGCGAGACCCAGATAGCTCTCGGGCTCATTCTTCCACTTTTCACGCAGGTCGACACCGTTCTTGCCAATGATTGGGAAGCGGGGTCGGTATGTTACGTCGAAGCCGGTTGCGCAAACGATTGTATCCACTTCGCGCTCCACACCGTCGGCGCCGATTACGCCTTTCTCGGTAATCTCGTCGACGGCAGTGAAGTGCACATCGACATTAGGCTCCTGGATTGCTTTCATATACGGATCTCCTGGCGTGATTCTTCGGCCTGCAATGGGTTTAGTAATCAATTTCCCGGCGAGTCAGCGATGCAACTTACAGCCAATTTCAAACTTCGGAGTGAAACCCTTGAGGAGTCGCTCGTCCTTGATGAACTCCTTCATTCTCTCTTCAAAAAGGGTTGTTATTTGCTTTTGAATCTCACTTCCGGTGTAGAAAGCTCCCCACAAGCCATTGACTTGGTTCTCAATATCCTTCGCATGCGCAACCAACTTGCGTGGGTCGTGCCGAAATTCATTACGCTCTTCTTCCGAATACTCCTTGTTCTGGCCGAAGTTGTTTGCAATCTGCACAAACCACACGCCGGTACGGACGAAGATATCCAGATGTTTAACGTGTGGCTGCATAGTGGGCACTGTCTGGATTGAAGAAGCGCCAGAACCAATGACAGCTACGCGCTCATCTTTCCATTGCTCACTCTGGTAGTCTCGCGGCCATCTTGCTGTGTGCACTATGCGTCCCTTGAAGCTATTGATGCCTCTGATGCCAGGCCATTTGTGGTTGTTGAGAATTCCCGAAGCATACAGGAAAAGGTCGCATTCGTCTTGAAATTCTCGCTCTTCACCTGAAGCTGTTTTCTGGCGCAGCGTGACTTTCCACTTACCGACATCATCCTGCCATTCGGCGCGGATAACTTCAGTATTGAAAACCATGTACTTGCGCAGATCAAAAACGTCGCATACTTTCTCCAGATACTTTTGAATATCAGGAGCGTAAGAGAAGAATCGAGGCCAGTCAGGGTTAAGCGCCCAATTCAGTGTGTAAGCGTGCGATGGGATGTCGCAGGCGCATCCTTGAAGAAGTCAGCTAAAGAGGAACGTTAACTTCCCCTGTTAAGCTCACCTGGGTATCGGTTCTCATACCAAGTTCCTCCAAGGGTAGCATTTTTCTCATAAATGACATGTTCAACATTCTCCGTGTGCTTTTGCATCAGATATGCCATTTGGATGCCAGCCAAACCAGCTCCGACAGTTAGGACTCTCAACTTCCTGGTCGAGGGATCCTATCCACATTTTCAGCCCTTGGATTTCAGAGGAAAAGAGGAATTAGACTCACGTTGTAGATGATGTTGGGTACATTGTATCCGCTCGACCCTGGCGTGGAATAGTCCCATCGCCCGTCACTTCCGATAGCATTCAGATCTGGCGCCATGACCAAAGACCTGGGATAATGAAGATTTTCTTGTTGTAGGCAGATATCTATGTGATGTTCTAGAGGAACTCGTCACTAAAAGTAGTCGTACAATTTCAACTCTGATTGAAACTACTACGTTGTTGAAGTTGAGTACAAGTTAACAGGGCCGACGAAGATCTTGGAGAGCTTAGAGGGAGCCTTGATGATCTTATGTTGGATACTATCGTCGGGCGTAACTACCTATTTGTATTGTTTTACCTTGATAGACGTCATATTGGTCAGATTCGTTGTTTACCCGCACCAATCGAACAGTGCGAGCTACTAAAGCAGCTCAGTCACAGTTGAACCACCCGGGCCACTCTGTAGTCCTAGTGACCTCTCTAGCTGGATCTCAACGTCAGCTTATGGATAAGATACTTTGGCACTCCAATCATAGCGGCTGTTGGCCATGAGATTAGTTGCGGGGTTGATGCGGGGTATTTCTTGTGGTCGCCTAGTGCATCACCGAGGTTACTCTGATTTCCTTTTCCATAGACCTAGTCTGGGTTTAAGTCTGCAGAATCCCGGAGCCCATGAAAGTCGCCGAGGAACAAAAAGCTTGTACAAGAGTTTCACAAACAGGCGACTTATCTCTCGGTCAAAAAGCAGTCACAACATGCTGGACGTTTATGGCGTGATTTGAGGGAGCTGGTCCTACTCTCTTTATCGTTTCACTGCACTTTGCTCTGAGCTAGCACGTATGAACGAAACCTCAGCTGCTACTTAGATTTTCATTGTCTAAGGTTTTAGCTACTCTTTTTGTAATCGCTTGGCACCAGGAATGGCGAGAATGTATAGGTCATGATGTTCGAATTAGTCTGATACGATGATATGACCCAGGATGGAGACATCTACTCCCTTGACATTGGGCGTCCCATTCTCCCTACTCAACCTTGGTTTTTCGAAGAGCTAGACTGTATCGAGATTGCGACTCATCTTTTCAACTCAACCAGGTCTTCCAGTTGTTGGGCAATCCTCGCAAAAGTCATGGCTCGCTCCCCGTCCGGCTGTGCCACGACAGTTGGTTTGCCGCGATCTGCGTTCGCACCAACACTGCCGTCTAACGGAATCTCGCCCAGCATATTCAATTCGTACTTGCTGCACATAGCTCTGATGTTGTTCATGCTGCCAAATACTTCGTGCACGTCTCCGCAACCTGGGCACTTGTATCCCGCCATGTTACACACAAGGCCTAGCAATTTGACATCGACTTTTCGAAATAGCTCAACACCTTTTACGGCATCTTTGAGCGACAACTCCTGAGGTGTGGAGACAATAAGGGCACCGTCCAGAATCAGTTGTTGAGTGATAGTTAGCTGCACGTCCCCGGTCCCCGGTGGCATGTCGAGAACGAGGACATCCAGTCCACCCCACTCTACTTCATGTAGCAATTGCTGCAGAGCTTTCATCACCATCAGGCCCCGCCAAGCTACAGGTGAAGACTCTGGAATGAGATAACCCATAGACATGGATTTGAGGCCATAGTTTGATAGTGGCAGGAGTTGGTTGTCTGGTCGCGAAAGTCAGAGCGTATTAGTTTGTCGGGACGCGTAGCAGACTGACTGGTGGATAGTCGAGGCTCGCCAGATAAGTCAAGCAAAGTTGGTATAGAGGGACCGAATATATCGGTGTCAAGAATGCCGGCTCTATAGCCACGCCGTGCGAAGCTCAAGGCCAAGTTTACTAACATGTGGTTTCAGCGTCTTGTCGTTTCCCAAGGCACCAACGTTGGCCAGGCATACCGGAAATGGTACTCTTTCCAACGCCGCCTTTTGCTGATGAGACGGCAATGACTTTGTTCACATCTTTGATCTTCCTCTTCTGCGGCAGTCCTCGCTGCATCCGAGGCATCTGTGGTGGCGCGCCGGAGCGAGGAAGGCCCTGCGGAAGACATCAACTACTGCGCTCCCCCGTCTCACAGACAAACATACGAGAGGATTTTCATGCTGCAAACGCCGCAATGTTGAGAAAAGCCGTGGCTTCAGCATGATTTGAGAGTTGGAACAGGACTTGCGGAGTTGACCACGGAGGTGACGCGCGTCGGGGAAATAAAATACCGACATCTTTGACTTTTTTGTGGGGCCCAAAGTGAACTTTCTCTTCGTCTGCGCATGCGACCAAGGACGACACAACGCAACGCATGCAAGATGAAGAAGTCCAAGATTAGAGGTAAGGACTCGCGATGATCATGCGATGGAAAATTAATAACATAAATATTAGATTTCGACCCAGAGTCCCTACTAGACCCTGCGCCTAGCTCCAGCGAAGATGAGCGTTCCGACAGCGATGTCTCGGCGGTTGAGGATGACAACGCTGGGCGAGAGCATTACACGGCTGTAGGGAAGAGCAAGCTGCGAAAGCCAGTGGAAGTGCCACTTGGGCCGGAGTATGCTGGACGCAAAATAGATCGCAAAGCGCTTGAGGACAGTGACAGCGACGATCCGTTTGCTAGAGGATTCGACGACGAGGATAGCGAGGGCAGCGACGATGATAAGAATAACGGTCTCAATGGTGTCGAGCTTCATGGAGAGAAATACAGTGACGGAAGTGACTCTGAAGGCGGCTTCGACGAGGATATGACGGACGGAGATGAGGAAATGGGCAGCGCTGCTGAAGATGCAAGCGAGGACGAGGACGAGGAGGATGAAGATGAAGATGACGATTCCGAAGTTTCGGACGAAGAAATGTCTGGCAACGGCAAAAAGCCCGAAGCATCTGCCGTACGCGATCTCATGGCTGCGAGCAAGTCGTTTACGTCGACAATCGCGGCTGGCACTCAATCGGACGTTGCCAAGGGAGAGGCTGTCAAGACTCAGCGCAAGACATTCGACACATTGCTCAATTCGCGTATCCGATTGCAGAAAGCTTTGATCAGCACTAATTCCATGGTGGCGGAGCCCTATCAGAATGAAGTCGCTCAAGAAGCACCGGTTGTAGCTGCGGAGGCTGCTGCTTTGACACTACTGAACAACCTCACCAATCTTCGCTTGTCGCTAGAGGAGTCACGGACAGGCCAGAAAAGGAAGCGAGCCAACTTCGATTCCACGACGCCATCATCCGAGATCTGGTTCAACATTCAAGACACCGAGAAGGGTGCTTTGCCACATCGCAAAGCCATCCTTGAACGGTGGTCAAACAAGACAAAAGCCACAACTGTGACCAACAACAAAGCACGCCTCAATGCTTCTGCGCAACAGTCGCTTACCGAAGTCCTCGACTCGCAACTCACGTCGTCACATCTCATCACTCGCACGCAGACACCTCGCTCGTGCGCACCCCTGCAATCCTCCAACAAAGCAGCGCAGCCTGATCCCGCCATCTACGACGATGCCGATTTTTATGGCTTGATGCTCAAGGAGCTCCTCGAGCAGCGATCTGCAGACCTCAACGCGAACGGAACTGCCGAGTTCGTGGTGCAAGCGCCATGGCAAGTCGCCCGTGAGGCCAAGACGAAGAAGGTAGTCGACACAAAGGCTAGTAAAGGACGAAAGCTCCGATACACTGTGCAAGAGAAGCTACAGAATTTCATGGCCCCAGAAGACAGAGGCGAATGGGGCGACAGGCAGCGGGATGAGCTGTTTAGTAGTCTGTTCGGCCAGAGGCTCGGACTTGGAGAGCATGACGAAGTTGAGAGTGAAGAGGAAGACGATGTAGACGCAGAGGAGGCTGGTCTGATGCTGTTTAGGAGCTAGCCTTAGAAACCATTTGAGTACCATTGTGCATTGAAACATCGAATTGGATCCTGGAGCAATGTCATTGAGATCTGTGTTGAGTGGAAAGTTGGTTCACTTGTTGCTTAAACAAAGCAGTGTTGCGAATATATACAAAGACTGACAAAGGCTTATACACATGAGAATCGCCCGTCGTCACTTTCGAATCACGATTCCCTTATCATCCATATGCTTCTGCACAAGCAGCTTTAGTTTGGAAGGCACTTTGCAAGTGACTTAAGTTTCCTTGGTCAACTTGCGTGTAGCGCTCTCCATCCAAAGCTTGGCATACCAGCGATGTGCAGCTTGAAGATATGCCGGCTGAGGCTCAGTGCCTTTGCCCTCTGGTGTTGTGTCCACAAAGACGGACTTGAGGTGGAAAGTAGCCATCTGGGCTTCGTCGTCCTTGGAAACTTCCATGGAGAAAAGGCCATCAGAGGGTCGGTGGTCGCTTACAAGAGGAGAGTCGCCGCATCGCACGATAACCTGGTCACAATACAATCAGTATGTGTCGACTAGACCGTGCGTCAACAAGCATAGAGCGGCTTACCTTGTCATCCGTGTGCTCAACGACCTCGAAGTGGTCAACGATTTTTGTTCCGACCGGGTAGGGGCTCTTCTCCAAGTCCTTCACATCCCAAAGATGGTCTTCTCTGCCTGGTAGCGCACGATACTTTCTCTCTAGAAACCTCCTCTGCACACGGAATGCAACGCCGCTCCAGATGCCCCTGCAAAAGTCTGTCGCGAGCGCTTTCTGGTCGACGGATATCCTTCCCCCACTGCCCTTTACCCAATATTTTTCTGGTAGCTTGCCATACGGAATCTGCTTTATGGCGTGGTCTATGCAAGCGGGTGGGTTGTTAAGCGGGTTGTGGTCGCGGAATATCTTGGTTGTGAGGTCGGGCGAATTGGTGTCGTAGGGCACGAACTTAGTGTTGCGCGTATAGAATGAAGACACGCTGTATGCTAGCAGAGCATTCGCGCCCAAGCCGCCTGTGATGCCTATGAGGATACCGAAGAAGCGCTTAGGGCCTGAGAGACGTTTTATCTGCGGGGGCGGGGAGATTGTGTTCATTGTGACGTTTGCGTGAGCTAGAGTCTGTGACGAATGGCAAAAGTAAGTGTTCCTTGGATCAATTGAGAGCGGGCCAGCGTCTATGAAGCCGTGATGGGCTGCGCGGCGATGTAGTAGGCCATTTCTCTCGCTCGTGCGAGCGCAAGTTGGGACGGGAAAAGCTTGGGCCTCCAGTTTGCGGCATCGTGTTTTGGGCAAGCCGAAATCGGGTTGGCGACTGGGCTGCACTTCCCACCACCACCACAGGGCGAACAACTACAGATCAGATGCCGCAAAATACAGGCAATCTGTAGTTGGTACAAAATTCCATCCGGTTTTACGGTTTTATCATGACTACAGCCACATGCACATCTGCGATAATCGAATACTTTATGATTTAATTCATACATATATCTTCTTGCTCCCTTCACACACCACAATGTTTAGTTGGTTGCCTTACGTGGAGGATAAAAGCCGCCCTTCTCCGACTTCGCCCCTAACTTTCCCTTTTCGACAAAGTTTTGTCGTACCCAGTCTCTTGCTGTGGGATCAAGGCCTCGTTCCTGGACATAGTTGTCTTCGATGAACGCCACGGTATCAAGGCCTACCTCATCCATCATGCCACAGGGTCCTAAAGGGTTGTTTTTCCACATGATTTGGAATAATCTGTCAATCTCTTCCGGCTCGGACACACCCTCGGCCATGATGAGCAGACTCTCCCTTTTGATTGCGGCCCATAGCCGGTTGAAAATGAACCCAGTAGACTCCTTGCGTGCAATAGCTGGCTGCATGCCTGCATCCTCGAGCCTTTCTTTGAGGAAAGGCATGACATCATCGTGTGTCTGGCCGCATGTCATCAGCTCGACTACGTTGTTGCCTGGTGGCATGTAATAATGCATATTACAAACACGCTTTCGGTCATCTGGGTCAACTTTATCGAGCATCAAGCTTGATTTGTACGAAGACGAGTTGGAGGCCAGTATGCAATCTTTTGGCGTTTGTTTAGATAGCTGGCCCATGATATCGATTTTTAATGGCAGCTTCTCCGGCAATGCCTCCACCACTAACCACGCATTCTCCGCCGCTTCTTCAATAGCAGTGGCAGTGGCGAAACTGCCTTTCTCACGTTGTCCCCCGGTAAACCTGGAAAACTCTTGCCAGTGTTGCTCGATGTAATCACTTGCAGCCTTGCTCTGCTCTTCACTAATCTCGCATAATATAAGCTTGTAGCCTGCGGCTACCCATGAGCAAGCAATTCGCCGTCCAAGTACACCTCCTCCGAGGACGGTGATGGGTCTTTCCGATATTCCAGGGCGGGTCCATTGTTGTTGGATACTCCCAGATATAGAGTGGGATTGTACAGCTGAAGGCATTGTGATAAAGAAATCCAAATGTAGGAGGTGATCAGCACAAGGTATGTATGCGTATATGGCCCCATACCGATTTGCCAGCATGGCGTTTTATACATCACCGCAGGCAGATGGCGAAGCGAGTTCGGCCGAGGATCTCCGGTCCTTATTTGGAAGTGGTATGGCGAACAGGAGCATCCTTGTTATGATTGTCACGTATGTCAAAACGCATCATGGCGGCACTGTGCTAGCTGTTACTTGCTAATAATAAGCGCCAGAGTCAAAAAGAGTCATTGTGGTGGAACCTTAAGTACATCTAGAACATAGGTTACATCCTGAACATGAGAGCTAGACGAGAAAACCCCGCCATCCCGGCTCCGTCCGGCTTTGGCACCAGGACGTAACATTGACTGGAATACCCATACGTCATCCTTGAGAGAAAGAGAATTTGTAATTTCTGAGCTTTCGCAAAATCACTCGTCTAGATTAGAGTAGAAAGCCCAGCACGCGCAGCAGTGCGGTGCGTTGCAAGGAATATCTAGTTGCAAACCAAATTCCGAGATCATGCTGAAAACAGTGTATTACATCTGGTACATGTCTAGTCACTATATTCTAGCTACCCGAGCTTCAAATTGCCTCTACCCTAGATGTCCGAGCCAATGTACATGGCGGTGAAGGAAGATATGAAAACGCTACAAAATGGTATATGATACTAAAAGATGAAAATTTCGTCTTGGGGTTTGGCGATCGAGCCTGTTTATTCATGTTAGTAGGTGGTTTCGGTGGTTTCGCAGCAGGAACAACATACCAGGTGCCTTGAAGCCGCGCTCTTGCAAATGCTTGGACATCGATTCCACCATTGGATCTGGACCGCACAATAGAACCTTGCTATCCATACCAGCTGGGGCGGGCATATACCGTTCAATAAGATCCTTGCTGACGCGACCTTTTAGTCCTTGCCAACTTGTGGAAGGGTTGCTGAGGATGTAGTGCACGCGAAACCGATCGTTTTGCTTGCTGAATTGTTCCAGTTGGTCTTTCAGCAAGATGTCGCCTTCAGTCTTGTTGGCATACAGCAAAGTGACCTTGGTAAGGTCGCGTGGGTCTTCGCAGATGCGTCGAATGATCTGGAGCATGGGTGTGATACCGGTACCGCCAGCAATCATTCCAAGCTCTTTCACTAGGTTCTTGTGGTACTTCATTTCACCCTTGGGCCCACGAATCTCGACCTTGTCTCCAATGCTTAGCTGTTTCAACCAAGGTGTGAGTTTGCCCCCTTCGTACACCTTGATGGTCAGCTCCAATCGGCCTAGATCCTTGTTGCTGGATGTTGGTGTGTATGACCGGGTGATTTGCTTGCCGTCAACCTCATGTCGGATTGCCACATGCTGACCAGTTGGCAATCCGAGGATAGAGTTCTCGCTAGGAAGTGCGAACACAAAACGAATTGTGTCGTGTGAAACGTTGGTTTTCTCCATGAGCGGAAAAGACTGGTAGACACGGGCATTGAGAACACCAAGGTTGATGTCTTTCTTCTTAGTCGCCTTAGAAGCCGTAGACTTGGCCTTGAAATGTGCAGGATATGCCCTGAAGTCCTTGTGTGCGACATCAAAACTCTTGGTGGCCCACACACTAGCATATCCGACGACAGCCATGCTAGCAAGAGAAGAGGCCACGAACCCCTTCAAGAAGCCACTTTTGAGGAGACGGCGCAGGTATGGCGTAACATTGTGACCGTAAACATAGGTCAGTGCTATCGAGGCCAGGCCAAGCCCCATTGCTGGCAGCTGAGCGAGACTTGACCTGGGCGGGGGCAGCCTGTTGACTACAAAAGTCTTGCTTGGTGTGATGACGGGCATCCTGCTTGCCTCGTGATCGGTCCAGTCGTCGTCTGCGAGGCGTCCAATTCGGTAGTTCTCCAATATCTCTCTTGCGTCGGTGGAATGACCAATGTCCTCGTAGGCGGTAGTCGCATCGGCTCCAGCGTTCTCAAGAAGGAATTCCTTGCCACCTGGGTGCTCCTCCTGGTAGTCGGTCACATCGTAGACGTAGTTCCACAGAGTGACCCAAAGATCAGTCCTGCTGTTGTGTTTGGCGACTTCTGCGAGGGAGTATACCGCGTCGGCCATGTTGTGCGATGGAATGATGAATGTGAGGCGTTTCGTCGCTGGAAACAAGACGGCGACGGCGAGGGCTTTTGGTCGAAAGCGACGCCCCTCGCCCTTGGGTCGCACGAATACGGTGGATCGGCCGCATGGCTTTTGCCCATGCACAGGACACCACGCCCAGGAAGCGTTGTTGGTGTGTAAAAACTAACGGCGCTATGACTGCAGCAAAGGTCGGTGCTGGTGGGGACACTGGGCCCCACTTGCCGAGGCTCGAAGCTTTCAGCCACTGAGATCACACGCGTTAGTCGGACCCACGTGGCTGGATGAGCCTCATCCTCGCATACGCGCAATTCTTTGCCATGCCCCTGGACACCGCGAAATTTGCAAAGAAAGGGTTCGGCCGGACTGCTCGCACGACCGCCATCATCCTTACGCTTTCGGTCGAGGTGCCTCGGTCCCAACGCCTGAAACGACGCATTCGTGCGCTGGCAAAGTGGCCATGCGTGATATCATCGGGCTAGCGGCCTTCTTGGCCGATGATATGAAGGTATCCCAGAGCGGTCGCCGCATAAGGAGAAGGAGAAATTACGGTGCCTCCTCGTCGACTTATTGCTGCCTTGACCTGGCATTCACGATTGACCATACTCCGCTCTGTACCATTGCACACCATGACTGTCAAAGGCTTTTACCTGGTCGGCCAGGACAAAAATGTCTACCACCAAGACATCCACATCGATCACTGCCATGACTTTGAGTCTTTGCAAGTTGCCATAGCCGAACAGTACAATATCATCCAGCCAACTGGTAAACACCCCTCTTTGGTTGTTATCGTTCACGCGTGCATTGGTTAACGCATCATCCGCAGGTATCGCACTCCAAGATGCCAAAGGAGAGAACCTGCCAGACCTGGACGCCGTTCTGGACTGTGAAGAGGATCTTGGCATCACAGTTGATGGCGAAGCGATTAGAGACCCTGCTGGTCCAGAAGGGCTGCCTTTTGTAGGCAGCTACTATGAGGTCTTCCCTGACCATCTCGTAAGTCGTCTCTATCCCACGCTGGCCGCTCAGCTAACATCTGCTAGGGAAATCATGCTCGGTTATTTCAGAAGTATGGACCTGTCATCAAGTATGACTCTATGGGAAAAATGAACTACTTGACCAACGACCCCGCTGTTGCCTCTGTTGCATTCCAAGAGTCCGCCTTTTTCAGCAAGCTGATCACACCGGACCATCCTTTGGCTGGTATCAAAGATAACAGAGCCCTGTTCATCTGCGATACCGACACCGACGCATGGAGGGCCGCGCACAAGTTCATCCCGCCCTCTATGGCTCCAAAGGCCATCAGGCACTACACTCCCCTCATGGAAGCCTCCGTCAAGGATACTTTCAAGGTCTTTGACAAATTGGACGAGGAAGGCGAGGCTTGGAATGTCTATCAGTACATGCTGAAGCTGGCTTCCCAAACGGTCTTCAAATTTGCGCTTGGTTACGACGCTCATCATTTCGACACTCCCGACTCACCTCTGAACGAGCTAGTCATCCTCATTGCATACTCGCTCTCCCTGAACAAGAAGGTCATGTCGCGTGGTGCATGGTACTCCAAGCTGAGCGTCGTACCTTTTACAGCTCCTTGGTACCTTCACCACGTCGGCAACAAACTATGGAACATCATGAACAAAGCTATAGATGAGGCGCCTAAAGGAGATACTGAGGACGACCTGCCTCTACACTCAGCCGCACTAGGAGCAAGCTGTGTGGTAGATTACCTCAAGCGTGCCACTGATGACCAAGGCAACAAACTACCACGGGACCTCGTCATCCCCAACATGCTGCCCATAGCAGGTGCTGGTTTCACGACAACATCATCTCTTCTGTCATGGCTCATCTATGCGCTGTGTGTGTATCCAGGTAACCAGGACCGCCTGTTGCAAGAGCTTGTTGATGCTGGTGTCAGCGAGAACACCAAATGGACGCCGGAACTTTCCGATGGCCTCACCTTCCTTGACAAGTTCGTCAAGGAGACTCAGCGCCTCCACAACCCCTCTTTCCAACCTGGACGTACAGTCAAGGTAGACTGTATCGTACCAGGTGGATACAAGCTCGCCGCTGGCTCTGTTGTCATCTGTGCCCTGCACGCCATTCATAATAACCCCAACATCTGGTCAAATCCCGATCGCTTCGATCCGGATCGATGGGGAACTGAAGAGGTTGCAAACCGGCCCAAGAACTCCTACATGCCTTTCGCAACTGGCCCCCGTAGCTGCATCGGCTTCAACTTTGCCCTTGGCGAAGTCAAGGTCTTGCTACCAGAACTCGTATACCGTTACGAGTTTTTCAAAGAGGGAGACGAGGCTGTTACATATGACCCGGAGTTTCAACTCATCCGCCCCATGAACTTTTACGTGCGTGCGAAGAGGCGGACAACATGGCCAAAGCCAAGCCCAGGTGCCGTTAGAATCGCACAAGATTACGCACCGGGCGAGACAAAGCCTCCAATTTAGGGGGCACTTTGAGTCATGTTTACCTTCACTTTCAAGATCATATTAATACCTTTCTCTATATAGACTATATGACGGTTTGTCAACAAGCATTGATACTAGATCCTGGCTGCTGCAGCTGTACAATAGTTATGGATGCGGGAGAGGCGTTGAAGCTTAGGCCGCAAGAATCTGGCGTTTATTTGTATATATTATCATCAATCGCTTCTTCAATATTGGCCAAAGTTTGAGTGAAATTCCGTCCTGATCCTTTGTAGTCGAAGTGGAAGATCATAAATGTGGGATGGGTGTGGTATCAGGATAAAATGTGCCCTGACTTTGACATGTGGCTCGCTCAAAGATAGTGTACTTGTGATTCCATTCATTCGGAGAACTTATGCGACATTCAGGAACAACGGTATTACAAGAATGTCACAGCCGAATAGATCACACCGATTTCAAGGCGTATATATTCTAGATGGTTCACCATTACATGCCCGCAGATTCTTTCTCGACATTAACACATGATTATCCCTCCGTAGTCGCGCCAGACTAGTCAGTGTAAGCCAACCACAACTAGCAGATGTCATTTATATCTAGCTAGCATAGTAACTCAGTGGCTGGCCAAGTACGTCGCATTGCTTCAGCTCATTGAACCCTTTGTTCGCAGGCTTCACGTCAAGAACCCTTAGTTTCACATCCTCCGCCTGTAGCGGCTTCCAAGGTCGAACTTCTCTTGCCGTGAGGGAAGTGTTCGAGAACCCTCTTGCTTCCAAGAAATCATGTGCGGGATTGGGATCTCCAGTTCGTCCGAATGCAAGCCAGGTGTCCATGATGTACTGAGTAAACGGCACGTCATCCGTATCCCTTATTCTGCGGCCTTCGCGTTGGTAGTTTCCAAACACAAGGTAAAGATCACCGCTGTGGCATCGGTAGTAAGGCAGGGATGTATCTCCATAAGGATGTAAATCGGTCTTAGGAGCATCACATACTCCCGAATTCGGGCTGTATCGCGTAAGTTGATAGGACCGCTCCATCTCGTAAACATAAATCTTCTTGAACACGTTGTTCTTGGCTGCAGAAAAGGCGGTAGATTGCGTCGGGCAACGGAACAGGACGTCAGTTGCGATCCGCGAAGTGAGATTGAATATGTTCAAAGTCATATTCTGGGAACTTTGAGGGAGCGGAAATAAACCAGATCCGATAATCGCAGAAGCATTGTAGCCTTGTTCCTGGAGGGCTGCAGAAGCATTCTGGCTTTTGGAAAAGCTAGTGAAAGGATTTCCGTCATCTCGCATCACACCGGTCATTACTGTAATGTTCAATTTAGGTCCCGTTCCATCTAGCAGCAGTTCTTTGGTGTTCAGGTATGTCCCATCTATAACAGGATCTCTACATTTTGTCAGTTCATGTCACCACGTACTCAGTACTGGACATACTTAGCAGCCGTCCCGGTTGGCGCTCCGTCTCGGAGGCCTATCAATACACGTGGATCTTGTTTTCGAAGGCACTCAATCTCAGCTGCTTTATCTTGGCCAGTGCATCCGGTTTCGCTTAAGATTGCGTTTGTTGTATTCGCGACAGCTTCGATAGTCTGGTACTCCGAGAAGGTTCCTCCTGGGCAGGATTGTAAAATTGCTCTTGTGAATTTGTCTTTCGTAAGAGGCGATGCAATTAGCGCCCGTACTGCGGCTGCACCTGCACTTTGACCAAATATCGTGATTTGGTTCTTGTCACCGCCGAAATTTTCGATGTTAGCACGTACCCAATCCATAGCAGCAACAAGGTCCGACAACCAGTAGTTGCCCTTCAGTGGAGTGTTTTCCACGGCAAGGAAGCCCAGGGTGGACAGGCGGTAGTTCACAGTAACGACGACAACATCGCCACGAGACGCCATGTTGCCTCCATCAAAGTTCGTGTCGCTCCCAAACCCACTGGTAAATCCGCCTCCATGTATCCAAAACATGACTGCCTTCTTTTTCCCGGACCGTGTCGCTGGCAAAGTAGGTGTCCACACATTGAGAAAGAGGCAATCTTCGCGGCAATCCGTCGTACCGCAGTAGGTATTGATGCACCCGGATCCATACGTGAGAGCAGAAATGTTGCCATCCGGCTCCTTGTATTTCGAATAAGTGAAACGCTGTGGCTCTGCTGCATACCTGATTCCTCGAAAGCGAAATGAAAGCTTGTCGCGAGACCCAAGAATCGAGGCTGTGCCGGCATTCACAGCGACCTGCCACTTTTCGCTGGTGTCGTCCTTGCTAGGAAAGCTCAGCGCCGCAGATTGTGAGCACAGCGCTGGAAGTACCGCGTTGCAGTCATGATCCTGAATTTTTCCGTTCGTAGTTATGGCACGACATCCTAACTTGTCCCGCCCTCCGATCCAATACAAATTCGAGCTCTCTGCGGCATTGCTGTGTTTCAAGTATCGCAAGAATCCGAGATCAGTGGTGTTTACAGGGTCCCAAAGGCTTTCATTGAGCTGTTCACAAGTAGACTGCGCCTTGCCATTTGGCTGCGAAGCGCCAAGTACAAGTACTGCGGCTTGACGAGTGCTTGAATTCCCTGCCACAATGAGACGGTGCAATAGCAGATAGAGCTAATACATACCATACAAGTCGTTATGTGTCAGTATAGTTAGGTCGCTTCTGAGCGTCTTTGGATTCGGCGCAGCGAATGCGCCATTGGCATTCCCATATAGTGCAAGGAAGGACAGAGCAACTCTGGCGATTGCAGTTGAAGTCATGATCTGGAGTGCAAATGGGGGAGATGCTTGCTCCTAACGCAGAACAGGGAAGCTGCTACGTTTTGAACGCATCGAGTCGGCGTTTGATATACAGCGCCATTGCCGGTAGAGCTGCCTCTTTCATACATATCTTCACATCGGCATTTGCTTCATAGATCTACGATATTACATTGCTTGGTTAGCTAGTATGAATTCGCTGCTAGCTTCGGGTCAATGTGGAGGTGATTCGGGAAACAATAACAATTGTGCGGGGTTATATGTGGAGACAAGGGCCATCTCCCATCCGAGCCTCCACTCTATCCCCTGTCAGCGAGTTGATATCATTATCAAATCGACTCCTTATTGAAACCTGCACCATTCGGGTAAGAAAAGCGGTTTTCAAGGATTGACCACACAAAGTGACGAAGAAACATACTGGTCTTTTCTCTAATTCTCATCATGGAAGATTTTTGGAAGGCGTGCTTTTGCTGCCCAGAAGTAGCTGGCCTGGCTTCAGCCACCAAGTGATGGGGCGCGGGAGGACAGCTCGAGATCTCAGCTTGGTCCAGTCTCTACCAACTTTCTTACACCCATCACCGTTATGACTTTTGGGTTTTCTATTGGCGACTTTATCGACGTAGGAAACCTCATAGAAGACATCTCCTGTCTTGAAGACACTGGGCGTGCGAGAGCGGAATACCAAGAACTCCTACGCGAGCTCGAATCCCTCCAGCAAGTCCCCCAGCACTTTGAAAAACTACAACTTGGCGCCTCATCCTCATCCCCGACTCTCGACTCCATCAGATACGCAGCTCTCAGCTGTCGTCGTCCTCTCGAACAATTCTTAAGGAGAATCCAGAAATATGATGAATCGCTTGATGTGTAGGGAGAGAAGGACGTCATAAACGGCATAGCCATCATGCTGCGATTTGGTTTTGGTCGCAGGGAATAGATACGCAAACTCCAAGGCTACCTGAACATTCAACTTGGAACGATCAACATCCTATTGGCTGAGCATGACCTAGAAAAAATGGCTCTTGCCTCTGGAAAGGCTACCACTCACAAGCTTCATATTTGGGAAGGTTTGGAAGGCACTCACGATATAATCAAGATGATTAGCGGTAGCTTGGCAACGCAATCCATGGCTGTAGAAAGCACCCGAAGTATGCTTTCGCGCCAGTTTGCAATGGCAAGCGGAGAATTGGGGCCCTCATGGCGGTCTTTGGGAGAGATGGTGGCTAAAGTACTGTAGGTATTCAATTCAACGTCCTACACTAGATGGTTTCTTAACTTGTGTTTAGGGTATCAACTCAGCAAATGTGTGCTGTGGTACTTGAGATTAAGAGCTCTCTACCAGGTCCCGATATGCGATGGTCATTCATCCAGACTCCACTAACTGTAGAGGACGCCCCTGATTACAAATTCCCTGTGCTCTCTGAATACGAATTTGACCTATTAGACGCCATCGTCCAGCACAAATCCAAAACTGGACCCGGTTGTTCGGAAGTGTAGGTTGGCAATTATGAATATTCTAGGACGAAGAATAGCAGTGATGTGCTCTCGAGAACTTCGTTGATACTTCCAGGAACAGCAATCACAATGCCTATTATTATGATTCATCTAATGCTGACAAATGAGACCTGCCCTATGACGGGTTGCGACTACATTCAGACGACCGAGGCTCTCGGTGATGGCAAGACTTGTTACGCGGTGCTCACCTTGTTCACAGGTTTTTAACTAACCATATGAATCTGTAAATGCGATGTCTGGTTCTCGCCAACTAAAAGGAGACGAAGGCCATTACACAGTCTCCTATCCGCAATGTCCACGCTATCAAATTCATCAAAACTCAGAAGGCGAGCAAACGGGCTAGGCCTTCGTTAATAGAGGAAGATATCAGAATATTCAGGAATATAAGGTTATCATATAATAAGATTCTAGATTCTCCTAAGCTCTCTAATAATACTTCTAAGAAGATTAAGACTCTACACTTTCTAGTAGCTCTCTAGATCAATTACTACTAGGAACTAAAGATCCCTATCTACTATTAACTATTTCTAATAAGAAAGATAGTAATAAAAGTACGTAATTTATAACTAAACCCTTTATTAAATTTAATTACGCGTTAAGCTTTATTAATAAGATTAAGGATTAATTTTTAGATTAGCTAGATACTTATAAAAGGTTTCTTAGAATTCTTATAACGTATCTGTATAG
>JAODYC010000054.1:5633-34860 GCA_026262405.1 Curvularia hawaiiensis
CAAAATTGCAGCAGACCAAGGTGGGGGGCCACCACGACGACGACACGACAATCCCACAGTCACCCAACCCCCCCGACGCCGTCCGCATATCCCAACATGAGTCTGCGCGAGCGAGTTCCGCCGCAGTACCAGAACGGCGAGCCCGCCAGGCGCGCCATGGACGACGACTCGGACGTCGAGGAGGAGGCCATGGCTAACGACTACCGCGAGCAGGTCCAGTACGACGGCATGGAGGACCTCGACCGCATGCCCTCGATGACCAGCAACCAGGACATTCACGCCCAGCTGCAGGCCGCCGCCACGCCCCTCGAGTTCCAGGCCACGCTCGAGACCAAGTTTGCTAGCTACGACAGCTACTGCAACCTGTTCCACTACATCCTCAACTCCGAGGGCCCCGTCGACCTCGAGGTGCCCAACTACTACTGGGCCTGGGACGTCATCGACGAGTTCATCTACCAGTTCAACAGCTTCTGCAGCTACCGCCAGCGCGTGGCCCAAAAGAGCGACAACGAGGAGGAGATTGCGCTGCTGCGCGAAAACCCAAACACATGGGGCTGCTACAGCGTCCTCAACGTCCTCTACTCGCTCATCCAGCGCTCCCAGATCAGCGAGCAGCTGGCTGCCATGAAGCGCGGCGAGGACGCCAGCCTGTACGCGGGCGAGTACGGCAACCGTCCGCTGTACAAGATGCTGGGCTACTTCTCCATCATCGGTCTCCTGCGTGTCCACTGTCTGCTTGGAGACTTTAGCCTGGCGCTCAAGACGCTCGATGACATTGAGCTCAACAAGAAGGCCATGTTCGCCCGCGTCATGGCCGCGCACTTCACCACCTACTACTACGTCGGATTCTCGTACATGATGATGCGCCGCTACTCGGACGCCATCCGCATGTTCAGCCACATCCTCGTCTACGTCTCGCGGACCAAGAACTTCCAGAAGAACGCCCAGTACGACTCCATCACCAAGAAGAACGACCAGATGTACGCACTCGTCGCCATTTGCGTCGCCTTCCAGCCCACCAGGCTCGACGACACCATCCACACTGCCCTTCGGGAGAAGTACGGCGAGCAGTTTAACAGGCTGCAGCGCGGTGGCCCCGACTCGCTCCCTCTGTTCGAGGAGCTGTTCCGCAGCGCCTGCCCCAAGTTCATCAGCCCCACCCCGCCCGACTTTGACAACCCAGAGATCAACATTGACCCTGTCGAGCACCACCTTCGCATCTTCATGGACGAGGTCAAGAACAACATGATGTCGCCCACGGTCAAGAGCTACCTCAAGCTCTACACCACCATGGATCTTAAGAAGCTTGCTGGTTTCCTCGAGGTTGAGCCGGAGAAGTTGAGGTGCTGGCTGCTCGTCAACAAGCAGAGGAGCAGGCAAATAAGATGGGCCGAGGGCGGTCTGCTGGACGGCGATATCATCCAGGCCAGCGACCTCGACTACGCCATGGAGGGTGTAAGTAGAGAATCTCATTCATTACATCAACGAAACAAGTTGCTGACAACAAAACAACAGGACCTCATCCACGTCTCCGAGGCCAAGGTCGGCAGGAGGCTCGTAGACTGGTACCTTCGCAACCTGGCGAGAACGTACTAGGATGGGACACGAGAGATTTTAGACATGAATTATTCACATTCGGAACCTATTCACATAGAGCATTGCGACTAGGAGTTGGAGGGTTTCACGGCGTGCAACATTTGACAAAAGCAGAGGTTTTTATTTTGCGAGACGCGAAACATGCTCTGGCAACGGGGAGACGGGATTTGACCCACGGTCGTCGGTAGCCTGTGGCTGGATGGAATGACGCTGCCCGCCGCGTGCGAGGGTCGGGCCGAAGGAAGGAAATGACTACCTCTACGTTGTAGTAGGTAGCAGGCGAGCCAGGAAACATGATGAATACCAAACCAGTTTTGATAATTTCCAATATCGAGCATCTGGGGCGCGCTGGCGTGAGACTATGCTGATGTCCATGGGTCAAATCTTGCTGCACAACTCCAATTGCCAAAGCAACTCGAGTTCCTGGATAGCTCATGGCAGGGGATGCGTGCTAGCGCGCTGGGTAAACAGCATTCCATCTGAACAGTCATCACTTCTACTCGACCAACCTCAGCCAAACAAGATCGACAAGCAGGTACCGCTTCAAACACAGACGTTGCCAGCAGCAAGCACGTCCGCAATACCATGGCGGCCAGGTGAAGGTGCCCCCGCCTGTCTCGGCATCTCACGCCGCTGATGCCCTTTTTATCGTTCGATGCACCTCGACAGCAACCACGCGCCGTCATCGAGATCGTCCATTGTGCACACCGACTCGACACCAGCTCCCTTTTGTGATTCATTGTTTGTTCTCTTGACGACTACCTGCATCGCTATCTCCCCTGCTCGTGGTTACGGCGGGGTAAACTGAACAACACCTCTCTCCCTCCCTGTCTCTTCACGCGGGCGCCCAGCACCTCGGAACCAAGCAAACACACCCAAACGCGCTGTTTGAGCTTGTATTTGTCCACAATGGCTCCAGAACCCACCAGCGCGCCTGGATCCTCCGCCACAAGCAATCCTTCGAGCACACAGCCCGCGTCGGGCTCGCTGTCCCGCCAAACATCCACACCAGCTTCTAGGCGAGCTTCTCAGATATCTCCCATGGGTCCTCCGCCGCTGCCTCTTGCGTCGCCTGGGGGCACTGTACCGCCGTCTGCACCCCACGGAGCTGCCTTTCCGCCGCTCAGCCCGGGTCCCAGCGGATACATCCAGACGAGCGTCGAGTCGGCCGGCGTGCCCATGCGCCATCCGCGCCCCATGACAGCCGCAGAAATGCATCTGGAGCTAGAAAAGGAACAAGAAGCAGTCGTCAACCGCCTCACGCGCGAGCTCTCGGCGCTGCGCGCTCACTCCGCATCCGTCGCCTCGACTGCCTCCATGTCCAGCGCAGCCGACTCGTCCGTTGCCCATGTCGAGGGTTTAACTGGCCACATGCATCCGACATCGTCCCGGCGCCACCGCAGCTCCTCTAGCGTCTCGCGCAGCGCTAGTCATGTTCCCCATCGGTACTCTATGTCGTCTCAGACAGCGGCTACTAGCGATCCTACTCAGCAGCGCGACCACCGTAGCTCGAGCGTACTGAGTACCCCGCGCTACGAAGAAGTGGCGCAGCACAGGGCTGAGCTGGAAGAAGTCAAGAAAGAGAATGAGGCGTTGAAGCAGCGCATCAGGGATTTGGAACGAATGATTAAAGAGGGCGCCGGGGGTGCAGATAAGCAGAGGGGTAGAAGCGGTGCGCCGAACGGTGAAAGGAATGGGAGCGGAGAGGCGGCTGGTAGTACGGAAGTTGTTGCGCCTGAAGAGAGTAACAGAGGATAAATTGATGCAAGCTATGGAGGTCTAGCGTGGTACTTGGCTTTGAATTTAATCTGGAGTATACGCAAGGGGAACAGAGAACGCACGAAGGAATTGTCGTCTCACCTTTCCTTTTCTTCCTTTTTTTTTGGAGACTATGGTCGATATGCCGTATTGAACGGACGTTTGACAGCACAATTAGACACAACGGTAGCTAAATTGAAGCTCCCACTTCCTAATGTCTCCTCATTCTCGCACCTCTCTTCGCCTTACTGTGCAATACGACGGGCAGATCCACGCACAAGAAGCCCACTCTTCATTCACACCCAGAACTCGCTTCTCATCACTCTCAAATGAAACCCAACATCACATCTTCACATCCACCCCTCCACACCAAAACCTTTCCTCCAACACACTCGTTGCCAACTTCCTAGCCCTACCCTCCATCCCCTCCTCGTCCGCCTCAACCTCCATTCTCTCCACTCCCCCAAGACACTCAAACTTGCCCGTCCACACATCCGCCCATCGGTTCGCTCCAACCCAGCCATTGCTAGCCGTAGCAAGCAAATGCCACCGGCCATCGTACCCGATCAAGTAGCCAACGACATCCGAGAAATAGAGACGCTTAGGCGAGGTATGTAGGGTGTATGTGCCGATCTTTTTTTTTCCCTCCCCGGAGGAAAGGGTTAGCATAGCTGCTTTGACGACGCAGGAGGTGAGGGGAAGGGAAGGGCAAAAACGTACCAAGACTTCTACCCCCTTGCGCCAGATGACTAGCTGCTTCTTACCACTCCTGCCTTTCTTCTCGCAGAATACGGCTTTGAATACGGGGACGGTTGGGTCGAAGAAGGAGGGGAGGAGCGTGGGTGTGGCGTGGTGGAGGGTGGTTGCGATGGCGTCTTGAAGGCTCACTTGAGACGGAGCGGTGTTGGAAAGAGTAGGGAGAGAGAGGATGTGGGCACGGGATGGCGGGTTGCTTGAGGATAGGCCTGGGAAGGCCGTGTTGCAAATTGGGCTGTTGTTGCTGTGGTTGTCGTTGGCGGCAGAGTCGATCTCAGTGCGCGATGTTAAAGTGCTGCTATTGCCTGAGTCGCTCTGAGATGAAGAGTCTGGCATGGTGCCGCGTTGAGAGTTTTTGGATCTTTTAGAGTGGTGGTCTTGGAGTTGACTGTGTTTGATGGATTTTTAGGAGAAACGAAGTGGGAGACTTGGAGTTTTGTGGTTTAAAGCTCGGAGGCAAGAGCTTGTAGGCAGTGCTACTTATATATGAGTATAACAATATTTGGTGTGAGTTGGTGAGCGATGAGGTTGATGAAAGGTGAGCTGGGAAGTGTGAAATCCTAGAGAGGAGTAGAATTGTGAGTATTGAAAGGCAACAGATTATGTTTACTATGTGAGCGTCCGCCGCGATAATATGAGTTGGTGAGTATTAGCGCCGGTCTGGGGATTGATGAGAGATACGCCGCATATCAGGAGGATGCGATCTCGCTAGGTCTACCTCTCCATGTCTGGAGCAAAACCCTCATATCTACTACCATCAGACAAACAGAGTGAAATGATGTAGAAACTCGGTTTGCACATGTGCAATTAGTTCCACAAAGACGGTGCAAATATGCTCAACTCCGTCCTCTCCTAACTCCTCCCGATCGACTGCAGAATCATCATTCATCTCCTCAGTGACAAGACCGAAGTGAAGCGCCCCTGTACCCACATGCACTTCTCAAGAATCATCTCTACCACCGACATCCACCATGAATCAAACCATCCGTACTTGTATCCAGGACAACCCCAGAGGGCCAATCGATACTCCTCTCGGAGTCGCAATCAGCAATCTTCTCCCAGACATCCCGTCATATACGTTCAGAGGACCCGTGTTCCAGAGCCGTCATCACTAACCTCTGGGGTGGAAAACAGTTTGTTCTACAGTCTTTTCTATACAAATCGAATGGACTTTTCTTCTAATCCTAACTGAATAATGGTTGTTAGAAATCGGTTTGGCTGCTTCTGAAAAGAAAACGGGGAGATGCTCAGAATCACTTTGCACCCTCTCTTCCCGATGATTAACTAGGCCAAAATTTGCTCATGTATTGCTGTTTGCACAAGCCTAACGTCCTTAACTTTCGAGTATAAAACTGTGAGCAGCTCATTCGGACGGACGTTGAATGTCATGGTAACTTTTCAATCCTAGGGAAGTGCCATTGATCTGTCTTTTGACCCTAAGTGAGCAATTTGTGCTTGGTATGCTGGTGCTGAGGTAGACATACTTATAACTGTGTCGAGAAACGTGACGTTTTCCGTCATAGTTGCTGCGAGAATACTGTTGGAGAGAAGAAGAAAACGGATGTTATTCTGCAGGTCATTCTACCCACCAAGATACTTGAGAAAATAATTGTCTGCTCGAAGTCACAAGTGCTCAAAGCGTGGTCATTCCCTCGCAAGCCCTGAAAGTTTGCTTTGAATAAAACATATCATTAGCTGCCGTACTTTCATGGAAAAAAGCACACCACACACAGGACCCGCGACATCTAGTGCACTCAGCATCTTTGCTTCATGATCTGTATCATCTCAATCTCTTTACCTGTCACAAAGACATTGCAGGGTGCCGCGAAATCATCACTCAGCTCATTCGAGCCAAGTTTGATGATGTCGTCGAGCAAGTCTCGCACCATGCCTCTTTGCCACTTCCCAGAAGCATCGGTCCAAAAGACACGCTTGATCCCAACCTCTGCCATGTACAGTACACACTGGTAGCATGGTTTTGATGAAAGTGCTATCGGAACCCTTTTCTTCTCCTGGGTAGAGCTTTCTTCATCTGGTGGAACTGGTGTTCTCCCATCAAGATTGATCAGCTCGTCGTGCAAAGAGCGAGGTTGCGATGGTAGTGGTGATAGTGGTGGTGTTGGTGGTGACGCTGACTCACTTCCTGTGTTCAGCTCTGGCTCTGGCTCCCCGTCGCATGCTCTCCAACCCAGCCTTGTCACATATAGATCTGCACCGTTCAATCGAGGATGTCTAGTTCTATTCCGAATGTCGCGCACAGACTGTTCTGTCTGTCTTCTGGGCGTCACTGTCGGCTGTGCTGCGGAAGATTTAGCTATTGAATGATTACCAAGTGCTTTGGACTGGGAAGTAGTTAGCGACGAATCATCTGCATTAACGGCGGTTGTAGTCGATGAGGTTCGACCACGGCTTTTGTTGCCGACTCTGCGGTGCGAGAGGTTCTTTTCATTTGGGCGGAGCCGCTGTGCACTATTGTCTTCAGTTGAGCATATGTTCCTTACATGTTCGTAGCGTGACCGGAGACTTAATGTTTGATTGAGATAGATTTGATTGAAATTGTCCTTGAAGGCCCAACTGGCCATGCCACGACGCTGCTTCGACATACGACTGGACTTTTTGTCGTAGTTGCAACGTCTGCTTCGGATTACCCAAGGTCTTGAATTGTGATTTTCTGGAAGACACCGCCAGGCTATTGGAACCGGAGAGGGCAGAATCAACGGCCATCATCTCACTGTGTCTCGACAGTGGAGTGTCCGAAAAGCTGCCCCCAATGTTCTCGAAGGGTGTAAAGATCTTGCTGCTCTCGTCTGAATCAGAGAGCTTCTGCTTGTGTTTAAGCCTCTTCTTCGACTCAGCTGCCCATAGTCCACTCGATGAGCGAACAGGAAGGCGGCCGGTTTTCAAGGTACCTCCACCGTCAAAACCCGCTCGCCAGGCGTTGTAACCCTCTCCAATGACCTTTCCGCCATGTACAACGATGGAGCCATGTTGATTACGAAGACGTGACTTGGCAGCCTGCGCGAGGCAAAGGTCAAGATATCTATCGGATTTCATTCCAAGAGGCGGAACTCTACGAAGTAGCGTTTGAACAATGGTATGTAGAAGACGTCGTGTGCGATTTTCTAATCATGACAATGACGAGGTGGCAATTCGTAGTGTAGGAACAAACGGACTCAAGCAAACAAACAAGTTTCAAAACTCTACTCGAAGCAAACGACTATGGATTGAACGGAGTGTAGAGCCATGAGACAACGCTTCTACCATTTTGTTGAATCATTCACTCACACATCGCGCTTACAGTAGTAATCATTGTGTAGAACATCGAGAGACTACAGCTTTGAATTGAAGTATACTGTATTTACATTCCAGACCCTAACACAAGGGGACAAATATTCATGCTCCTAAGCGTTTCTATTTACACAACACTAGCACTGCGCTAATGCTAATCGGATCTATTCCTCCCAAACAACAGCACTAAGACCATCCTCGTTCTCAGGACGACCGGCACTCTGAATTTTGAGGTCGCCAACCTTCTTTCCTAGCTTTCCAGTTGCAACGTCTCTCGCCACAATAGCGACGTTGGAAGTGGTTTGGTCGCCAATGGCTACATAGTCACCTGCCTTGTTGATTGCAAAAGTACGGGGATATGTTCCGTAAGATGACGTGAGATCGGTCCAAGTAAGACCGCCAGTGGAACTAATGGTGAACTGGCTGATAGAGTCGTTGCCGTTGAACTTCTTGTCGTTTCGGTTGGAGATGTAGACAAAGTTGTCCTTGACACGAATCTCGCCCACCTTGGTACCAGTCACAGCGGTAGCGTTGCCTTGGTAAGGGTTCAGGGTCTGCTTCAAGCTCAGGGTCATGCATCCTCCAGAGGGATATGAGACAGCCCATCCGGAGATGCTGTTGGTGAGCTCGTTGGCAACGAAGAGCATCGTGCCGTCGGCCGGTCGTTGCACACGAGAGGAAGCTCCAGATGGCCTCCAGAACGCACCGTGCCTGGGTCCCGTTCCAGGGACCGGCTTGGCGGCACCACACTCGGTCAGCTTACCGGAACTTTTGTCAATCTTGTTAATCCGGATAAGGTCGGTACCAAGATCAGTAACAATCAAAAAGTCACCAGTGGGGTCTACAAATGCATGGTGCGGATGAGGAGCTTCCTGTCGGGAGGGATTGACGCTCTTGCCAGTGTACTTGATGGTTTGCATGGGTGTACCACCGTTCAATGGCAGCTTGAACGTCGTCGTCTGCGAAGTTTGGCTGTTACAAGGTAAGCCGCTACTCATCTGCAGGGAATAGTTTAACTCACTAGTGAGCATTGGCGATAAAACCTCGTCCGTCCGTACCGCCGTAGAGCGTCGTTGCAACTACACCCTGTGGCGTCTGGCCTTTGCCTTTTAGCTGCAAGCTGCCGTTGTTGCCGACCGAGTAGGACATTAGAGTTCCTCCATTTTGCCCCATAAAGACCTCGTCCGCGACGTACAACGTCTTTCCAACACTGTCGTACTCAAGCCAACTAGGCAGGGTATTGCCTGAAGGTACCGAGCTCTTCAAAGTCAGGGAGTTTCCATCGAAGTTGAGATAGTTGAGAGTGGCGGTGCTATAGTGCGAAGCCCAAAGGTTGGCTGCGCTTGCAACGCTGCCGAACAACGGTAGAAGCAAGGGGTTGGAAGACAACATGGCGACTGATGGCGAGAGCTGGTGTGCCTGTTACTTTCCAGGGCTACCGCGTGATTTTGTATGTGCCAGGCGTGTCCTCTCGAATTTCCGCTACTTTTGCCCAAATACCGCGTCGCATAGTGCTAAACAGGGCGTGACATTATAAGCGGTCATGCTGAAACGTGCAGCTACGCCGTCTCGGACTAAAAGAATCGCTTTCGGATGAGTGGGCGCCATTCCCGCAGGCTCGCATTCTTCCACGAAGTGCTTGTTCCTCCAAGCCGGCTAAAGACAATACACTTGCTAATATATCGCAATTTGGAGCCCTGTTTCGACAGGGGTCTGATGTTTCGGCGGCATGCCGCTCTCGGGAGGATCATCATGGAGAAATTAAAACGGTTTACCATTTCCCCTATGCCCCCAGGATATGTGGTCATAGCGGGTACATATACATGTAAGATCGCTTGGCTTCACTTGGCTTCACCGTTCGCTAGGAACCGCGCCACTACCGACATCTCCCACGCCCAGGTATGCCGGTAGACAACCACGGCTATGCAACACTCAACTTTAAACATTGCTATACAAGACCCGTCATTGCTTAATTTTTGTGCGACCAATTACGCCAAGAGGTCATCGACTCAATAAAGTTTGTTTCCATTCCGACCGCAAAATCGGTGAGATTCTCAATCACGCTGGAGGCATTCTAGAACGACGGTTCTCTTCAGCGTAAGCAGCCAGTCATGCTATACGCGATGCGATGTTTCCGATGGACATCTAAGAGATTTCACGGACCAGTGCTATCCAAACCATGTCACTAAGTACTCTGGAGTGGAGTTTGTCTCGTCCCTAGTGATTACAACGGTACTCTACCGGGTCAATGTCGATATATGAGATGTCATCATCAATTTCTTTTGGCGGTATACAAGAAACACTTAAGTCTTGGAAGGGCGTTGGCACAACCAGCAAATTCTCAGCAGCCTTCGACATTTCACAACCCTTCAAGATGAAAAGTTACTTCACGTGGCTGCTGGCTTCTGCCACGCTTCTTTCCCCCACGACTGCACTCTCACTGGACAAGAGAGCTGCGCTTGATGACTGTCTAGCGTCCCACAAGGTCCCTGTATACGCCAAGAATACCGCCAACTACACTCAGGCGGTGAAGCCGTTCAACCTTCGCGTACCTTTCACACCTGCTTCCTACGCCGTACCGGAAACCGTCAAGAATGTCCAAGATGCTGTTTCCTGCGGTGCTGCGAGCGGAATTCGAGTCTCTGCAAAGTGTGGAGGCCACAGTTACGGCTCGTTTGGCCTCGGAGGAGAAGATGGACATTTGATAGTTGACATGCGCCACTTGAACAGCGTCACAGTCGATGCAGCAGCCCACACGGCTGTCGTAGGAGCTGGTGGACGTATAGGCAACGTTGCATTGGCACTGTACAGCCAAGGAAAGCAAGCCATCAGTCACGGAACATGTCCTGGGTAAGTTGGACATTCCGACAAATCCGACCAGAACAGTATGCTGATGTCACATCCTAGTGTTGGTATTTCTGGTCTTACTCTTGGTGGTGGCTACGGTCTATCATCCCGCGCGCACGGCCTGACTCTAGATCAACTCATCTCCATGACCGTTGTCCTCGCCAACAGCAGTGTAGTCACAGCCTCAGAAACCGAGCACCCGGACCTCTTTTGGGCACTTCGTGGAGGCAGTGGCTCTATTGGCATAGTCACTGACTTCAAGTTCAAAACCTTCACTCCCTCCGAAGAAATTATCAATTTCTCGTACAACATGCCTGTTCAGAACACCACTCAACTCGCCAACATGCTCACCGTCCTGCAAAACTTCGCAATGCACGACCAGCCCAGCGCGCTCAACATGCGCACCTTCTTCCCCAAGCAGCTAACCGGCGTTTACTTCGGCAGCCGCGAGAGCTACGATGCCCTCATGAACCCGCTCCTCAAGAAGCTCAATATCGTTACTACAGGCAAAGAGGTTTCAACCAAAGGTTGGATAGACACCCTGACCGCCTTTGCCTTTGGCCCCCTAGCTCAGCCCGATGTTTACGACAGCCACGAGACTTTCTTCGCCAAGTCGCTCATGACGCCCGCCCTGTCTGCAGAAGCCATCTATGCCCTTTCAGACTACTACTTCACTACCGCCCGCAACATCAACAACCGCGGCTGGTACCTCCTCATCGACATGCACGGCGGTGCTAATTCCGCCGTCACTGCCGTCCCTGTCAACGCGACTGCGTACCCGCATCGCGACAAGCTCTTCAAGATGCAGTTCTACGACACTGTTGGCGGTGGTGCCACGTACCAGTCGTCGTGGTTTAGCTTCTTGAACGGCTGGGTCAGCGCGATTGAGAAGGCAAGTCCCAAAGAGCAATTTGGCATGTATGTCAACTACGCAGACACGAGTTTGTCGAAGGATGAGGCGCACCAGAGGTACTGGGGTCCCAACTATGAGAGGCTGGTTAAGGTGAAGAGCGTGTATGATCCGAAAAGGGTGTTCGAGGGACCCCAGTTGGTGGGTAGTTAAATGAGTATTTAGATTATTGAGGGGGTTGTTGGCTTGCTGTGCTGAGGGTATGCTTCACGGTTTATATTACGGTAGATTTCAAGGGTATATATTTTTAAGGTATGGGTTGGGGCTCGGAATTGAATACATTGGCCAATCAAATTCGCGAATTGTTCATGCTCTGAAGAGAAGTGGTATGATCTACCTTGAGCGGCTGCATTTTGACTCGCTGTTCGGGTTGTTTAGGACTTGCCGCACCTCGCTGCTTTGCTGTTACGAAAGGAACATTGATCATAAGAATTGCCAGCAGCGGGACAAGGAAAAGTAGAAGAAATGCCAATATTCTGATTGCTTGATGCTCAAGCCAAGGCCTACTAGTACATGTTTATACCTGTCATCACAAAGCTTGACTACAAGAACTCAATGCCTACTCCGAAGCTCAAGCCCTTCCTGCTCTCCTCCTTGGCGCGCATGACCAATGGAAGAGAGAAGTTGATTTCAAACCTTGCAACGGGATGCGCATACACGAGTCCAAGACCAGCCGCTGCGCTCGGGAGTTCCGCCGTCAGAGTTGAGAATGATTTCTGGATAGCACCATACACGTCGCTTGAGCTGCCAAAAGATCCGTCTTCCTTCTTCGAGTTGGGGTTCTTGAGCGCGAGAAGACGACCACCGTTGACGAAAGCTTGAAGGCGGAGCGGTGTCTCCTTGCCAACACGTGGGATGGGAAGCAGCAGTGATGCGCCACCAGCCGCGTAAATGTCTCCGCCTAGCGCGTCAGAACCGTCACGAGGACCGAGTCCAGCGAGCCGGAAACCGCGGACGTTGTTCGGGCCACCAAGCTGGAAGCGGTCGTTGATGCGAGAAGCCTGGTATTTATCCTCACCCGCCAACTTCATAGGGTAAAGAAGACCTCCTCTTAGGCCAGCCGTAAGAGTAATGCCTGTATTTCCAAAGGGGAGTGCGACTTGCGACTCGACTTCAGACTTCCAGAAGGCTGTATCACCTTTGAGAGGGCCCCAACCTGCGAGTTCGGACACAGTCTTCATCATGTAGCCACTGCCAGGAAGAAGAGGATAGTCACGCTTGTCCTGGATCCAGGTATGCGTAATGCTCGACTTGAACGAGTCGCCTGCATCGGCGCGTACGGAAGGCGAAGCGTTCTCAGCCAAACTGGTGATCTGTCGCCAGATACCTGAGTAGCCGAATTCATGGGTGGCCCCATTCTTCATTCTCCAAAGTAGCTTCGAATTTCCACCCTTGAGAACCTCTTCATGGCTTGCCCAGCTCTTTAGTGTTGAGCTTGCGAAGCCGTTGACCTGGAACTTGAGATCGGGGTTGCTAAGGATTGGGCTATCAAAGGCAAGCGAGTAGGCTGAGCGTGTTCGTGTACCTAGCGATCCATGTGCATTGAGTGTCTCTGCTCCTCCAAGCAAATTGCGAAGTTCGGCGTGAACGTATGCGTCTGCCTCCGAAGCACCAGCCTCAGTTCCCGTCTTGATGGTGTAGGTGCCGCGCTCGTACGCAGAGATGTATACATCGACGTCGGTCGGAGAGGAAGTAGCAATGGTCTGGTTTGGGCGATCGAGATAGACTGAGATTGGCGACTTGAAAATGCCTATTGGCTGTCAGACATGTGAAAGCGTGCGGGTAGGTGGGGGGTCGTACCGAAACGATTGAGCTTGTCGGTAGCTTCGCCCACTTGTTTCAATGCTTCCTCAAGAGTGTATGGCTCGGTGCGGTTTGCGCTGAGGAGCGGCTCGACAACCCGCTCGAGGAAACTTCTCCGCGTGCGATTGGCATGAAGTACGCGGACCGACGATATCGTCACCGGGAGCGAAGTGTTGTCTTCGACCTGGCACCACGTCAGCAATGGCCTAGAATTGTTCTTCCTAAAAGTATGCATACCAACTCCCCCAGCCTCTGCTGTGCCCGCTGCTGTTGAGCCTGCAATCGCGCGTTGAGCTCATCTTGCTGTCGCTTCTGCTCGTTCAGGTCCGTCCTGTTCTTGAGCTTTTCGAAGACCTGTGCCATCAATTAGCAGCCATCTTACGCTGACAGACATCTGGAACGCTTACATCGTCTTCATGCGGCGAAGCCATTGGGCCGTAGTTGTCTGGGTGCGCAATGCTTGGCGATATTCAGAAACCTTGATCTCGCCCACCGCAGGCTGACTGGAGCGCACGTGCCGCTTGCCTCCGGACCATCAATGTCGATTACATGGCACCGACACGTCAACAATCTCCTTTCAACCCTTCTACAACTCACAACTACACACCATGGCGACACCGGCAGCCACCAAGCGCCTCACCAGAGAATATGCCACCATTTCAAAATCACCGCCGCCCTACATCACCGCACATCCCTCGGACAGAAACATCCTCGAGTGGCACTACATCATTACCGGCCCACCAGACACGCCGTACGAGGGCGGCCAATATTGGGGCACCCTCAACTTCCCACCCGATTATCCTTTTGCGCCGCCCGCCATTCGCATGCACACACCTTCCGGCCGCTTCCAACCCAGCAGTCGACTGTGTCTGAGCATATCCGACTTCCACCCCAAGAGTTTCAATCCCGCCTGGGAAGTCAGTACCATTCTGACTGGCCTTCTCAGTTTCATGACAAGTGAGGAGATGACGACGGGAAGTGTTAGAGCCTCAGATGCTGAGCGCAAACTCTTTGCACAGCGCACGAGGTGGTGGAACAGCACAGGTGGCGGTACGAAGGCAATCGGCTCGGGAAATGCTGCCGGCGGTCAACACGGCAACATTAGAGCGGGCGATGGCGGCGCAAAGTTCAGACACGAGTGGCCCGACGTAGACGAGGAGAATCTTAGGTGGATGAAGGAGAAGCGCATCGATCCGGCTACGGGTTTGCCACGGCCTGCACCCTCACCGGCACAACACCCGCCTTGCTCGCCAGACGTTTCTGGCCTACGAAGGCGGCCCGGTACAAGCGCGACGGTCGTTCAGGATGCAGCGCAAATAGCACGAGATGCAGGCCAAGGCTGGTTGAGTCGCAATAGGTGGAGGATTATTTTCGGAACCATGATGCTGTATATCCTGGTGGCGAGGGTCCTGGGTGAGGGTGCCATCGTATCCCCCGCCTAAATAGTCTTTCCTACGGTATAGCGAGCTAGTGTCTTATCTGGATACCAAGGATGCGGGACAAGTAGTGTAATATGAGTTGGCAGAAGTCACAACACGTAGATGGAGGCATTCACTTATTGGCGTTGGAGGTATTCTGGGCATATCCAAACGGGAAGTTACAACGAGAGCGACAGACACTATCTATGTGTCCGCTCTAGCGCCTTTTTCTTCCTCTGTGTTCCCTATCCTTTTTTCTATTCTCTTTCCCTCTCTTCCCAAAGTTTATCAAGAACGAATTTCAAAGTTTTTGTAACTGCGATATGATATCTTGTCGACCATCTCGGTTCTCTCTCTGCTAACGTCTCTATTCCTCTCTGCACTTTTTCATTACCCAAATAGCCTATATCACTGCAGTCCGCTCCTCAACCTCCTATTCCCAAATACCCGCTATCATACATCTGAATACCCGTATTCTTTGCTCTTTACGTCTTCCTCCATCACGTTTCTTCCTGCTTCCCTACAATCCTCTTTCCCCTCACATTCATCCAATCTTCACTCTCTTCCTCACAAACAGTCTAGCCTCACCTAGATACGCATGGTTGCCCGCTGCGGCGCCACCGCCAAAACTAGTCTCATTGGGGCTAGAGAGGGCTGAGAAGAGGCGTGCATGCAGGTGCACACATACCGTACCGGTAATAGTGCAGTGGGGAAGCGATGTAGAAACGAAGGAGCTAATGGAAGTCCCGTAGCGCCTGACCTCTTACTCCACTGTAAGGAGCTGGTGTCGGTGCCGTGAGACGAGACCTTATTGCTGTAAGATGGAGTTTCTCTTCTCGCTCTTCAGGGCTACGCCAGGGAAGTGAGGCGAAGAAGCGAGATCAGGAAGGTGAACGGTGCGTTGATGTGACACAGGGGCATAGCGTCGCTTGGTTTGTCAGACCCGAAGACGTGTACTTGGGGGATACAAGGACATAGAGCCATTGTGCCGGCCGCAATGGCAGTATGTAGGCTTCGATATGTGCCGGCGAGACGCCTAAAGTGTAGAGAATTGGCTTTGAGCCGCTCACATACGAGAATTTATAGAAGGACACAAAGTAAAATTTCTCAGAACCGTTTCCACCAGCCCATTCTTTTGCTCCGCCTGACAGGCCCCGAATACGGTTCTCTCCCTACTTTCATGCTCGTAAACGGCACGCTGTCTATCATCTCCCAGGCACCATTTAACAACGCGCAGTACCAGTATAACAGCACTGATGTGGAAGCAGGACGAGGACTGCAGTTTGTTGCGTCGAAACAGCTGGCCGGAAATATAGCGCTGTATCAGGGGTACTTGCTGACGGTCGATGGTGAGAGGTATGGTTGGACGACATGTAAGGGTGTGTTGAGTATGGAGGTGTTGACCTAGAAGGGTACGGCGAGTAGTTGTAGAAAGACGTATGTGCATGCTGTCATGAAGGCGCCGTGCTGGTTGTGCCAGGAGGAGATGTTCTCTTATTAAAGGATTTGTTGCCGATAAGTCTGCGGTCGTGGTTGTGCGATCGAACGATGAAGTGTGGTTTGGGCGTCTTGACGATGTCCTCATCTCGTGCTCGTCCGGTCGAAAGATCTTTGAGAAAACCCAAGGCTCATCGGGTGGACCTCTCTCCGCTTTCTTGTAAATTTCCCCAGATGGATACTGCGTTCTGAATGGGATTTCCGCCATGGATTTGCGTCTCATCTTACGTGCACCAGAAAAATTCGACACCACACCGTTTCAGCGTCGAGAAACCACGGACTTGCTGCCTCTACAAACTCTTCGGGTGATAGCCCTGCCGTTGGACTCATGTGTGCCAAGGCTCTGACAAAGACGTCGCAGGTTGTTAGGCTTGTGCGCGCGAAAACGCAGTCTGTGATATGATGTGGCATATTGCGGCTGTGATTGCAGAGAATGCTTTGAAGGCGTGCAACAGTGGTCGAAGAAAGCGAACGTGTTGGAATGTTCTAAGTGGAGTCTGAGTAACCTAGGGCTGTGTTCCGCTTATAAAACTTCGACTTGTGTAAGACGAGATAGAAAGAAGTTGGGAAATGGTTGGGACATAAGTATGGTCATAGTCGGACTGCGGGTGGGTGTTTATGGGTATGGTCTTAAAGTTCGCCGTATGCTAGGATGTGCGGCCCCCTTCTTTACCGCAATCGCAAGCCAGAGTTCTGCTTATACTATTGCCTGGTGACCACTTCAGCTGATGCTCGCATCCAAACTCAGTTTCGGCAGTGTGTGATGATACGTCGCCTTGCCAGGTCACGAAGAGAATGGCAAACCAAATATTTAGTAGCTACCAGCGGGAACTTGTCGGTGTTGAGGCTTGGTAACACGCTGTCGTGGTGTTTGGAAGAAGGGTGTAAGCTGCAGTTGTTAGCGCGTGTACGGGACGATGCAAACCGGTTGCCGCAGTCAGCTCAGATTCTGAAAGCGTGCGCTGACTGTGCTGCTCGTCATAGACGGCCTCGTATGATACTTATAGCTTTTCGTAGGCGTATTGGCTTCCGCGGCACATTTCTTCTAAGCATGGGATGCCCACCATGGTGTATAATGAAAGCCACTGTCCGTATCAGCAGGTCGGTGCGCGCGACCTAGTATGCAGGAGCATCGCGACCATACTTTGCCGACCCGATAGGTAAAGCCTGAACAGGAAAAGGACGGCGGTCCGGAGATGCAGTGCAACACGAGGCCATCCCTTTACAACGTGATGTCCGATTGTGACGAAGCTAGAATTGTGGTGCATGATGCGATTGGGAGGTGGCGGAGAGAAAGACGTGCTATTGGTCCGTTTCCAGACTAGATACAGCCAATGAGAGGCGCGATACTAACATTTGGCAACGGACTGGTGCTGATGATAATTGTTGAGAGATGAGCATGGACAGGAATATCCACTGTAAAGAATATCCAGGCCAGGGAATATGGATTCTTAGGGGAATTCGAATGGAAGTACAGGGACCCGAGAGCAGTGATTGAGTCAGGCTGACCCACGATATGCAGGTACGGCAGTAGATGAAGTCTGGTAATTGGGAAACAACAGTAAATTCTTGGTTGCATGTAATATTGGAGAGTGGGGCTATCTCAGGTCTTGACTTGGTGCTGTACCGCATTTGAAAGCCAAGTGTGGGATGCAGATGGTATATAAGATATGAGGGCCAATGGATGTCTGATGGGGAGCAGGAACAGTCTCAAAGTTGAAAAGCTCTGACACCTTCAAGGTAAACAGACTTAAATCTGAATATGCATACTAAGATTGCAGTAATCGCCACCCTCTTGGGTTCTTATGCTATGTTGTATACACATATGTTTCAATATAGAGATACTACTGCAGTTGTCATAATACTGTGCACTGCTAGTGCCACTGATAGGGACCAGTTGTAGAAAATGTGCTTTTAGAAACATTCAATAGTAGCTGAGTACTATCAGAAGCATCAAAAACACTAGGACATGTCCGGAAGATGGGGAGTAGTTGTGGCCAGATGGGTAGCTATTTCTTTTTTCTTTGTCATTCTGGCAGGGCTGGAACTATTCTGTAGTAGGGCTGGATGATCAGTAAATACAGCCGCTCGAAAAGCAGCCAATGCTGGAAAACACTTCGTGAGCAATTATTAACTAGGCAAGCCACGACTCACACGACAAGTACACTCGGCACAGAGATGCCGCGCACGCCAGCCAGCCGCTCTGCCATCCAATCTGCAGCACGAGCGAGTGTGCAACCCATCGGTTCTATTACTGAAAACGGCTCCACAGGCGACCCAAGGTCCCGACAAAGGATATCCCAAGAAATACTACAATCATGATCGCGTGTCTGACGAATTGGTGACGAGCGGGACAGAGCAGCCGAGAGCTTGGGTGTCAGCGGTCGGTGCCGCAGCATGCTTGGCACACGCCGCCTCCCACGTTGGATGCAACCTCTGGTCCCATTCAAACGCTTCGCTTGCAATGTCGTTACTACATACGTGCGTACGAACCACAAGGCGAACGAGAAAGCAGCAGCCGTGGGTCAGGCGCCCAACTACTTACACTGAACGCTGCCCTAACCGCACAACGCAGTTGGACGTCACTTTCACTAAACCTGGTTGCGAGACATCATGTGATGCCGCGCCAACGCCGAGTCGGAGATCCCAGAGCAGCATGTATGCTCCGCTTCGTCCTTAATCTGGCTGAACCCAGTGATCGGAGCATCTGCTCGAGACTTCTGCCGTTCTGGTTTCTTGCCTAGCCAGTCAGCCTTGCCGTACTTCTGGTTGTGGATCGCGACACCGTGACAGTGCCCGGGAAGAAGATAACTCAAACCCAACGAATACTCTAGAGCATGTGTCCCCCTGACGGGTGTTTCTACCGTATGACGTTACGAGGGTGAGGAGCTCTATGCAACCGTACTATGCATCCACGGCATATGCAACTCCATCTAATTGGACGGGTTTGTTAGAACGACATGGGGCCACCCAACCATGCGTTACCCCAGAAAGCATTGCCAGGTTCCTGGAGGATCTGCATGCATCTTGGTTCTGCGCCTTTTTGCGGGGTTCCCAACTTGGACAAACGCCGTCAAATGAGAACTGCCTTGCAGTCGAGGTGAAGGCAGAAATCAGGACTAGCCATCCGCACGGGCTATATCCAATGCCCTCACGCGCTCTTTCCACACTATTTAAGACGCAAACGAGTAGCAATCCCGCTCTTGTAGTTCTTCTCTCCACCTCTCAGATTAACTTAGTTTCCCAGGCTACAGCCACTTGGAGAGATGAGGGTGTGTTCTCAATCACTTCGATACCTTCACGTAATCTCGCTGACATGACTGCTGCAGTTTCCCCAGATCTACAACGTTTACGCCATCTGCGGCTTTGCCGCTCTTGGTGGTATTCTCTTCGGTTTCGATATCTCGTCTATGTCGGGCGCCCTAGGCACACCTGCCTACAAGCGGTACTTCGACAACCCCAGCGGCACCCGTCAGGGAGGTATAACTGCGGCTATGCCTGCTGGATCACTCTTTGGCGCTCTATCTTCCTCATTCCTTGCCGATCGGCTCTCGCGCCGCACGGCTATCCAGATCGCTGCTCTCATCTGGATCATTGGAGCAATCTTCCAGGCAGCCGCAAATGGTGTCGCTCTCCTCTGTGTCGGTCGAGTGATTGGCGGATATGCCATTGGTGTTTGCTCCGCGATGGTTCCAGTCTACCAGGCTGAGATCGCATCCAAGAACATCCGTGGCCGCGTCGTTTCACTGCAGCAATGGGCCATCACGTGGGGTATCTGTAAGTACTCCAAACGCCTAGTTTTCTCGTTTCTACTGTCATTGTATCAGAAAAGCCATTGCTCACGCTGACACGCCTCATAGTGATCCAATACTTCATCCAATACGGTAGTTCCTTTGTCGATGGAGGTGTCAATAACCCCAACCAATCTTCTGCTGCGTTCCGCATCCCATGGGGTATCCAGGCTGTTCCTGGAGCGCTTCTATTCATCGGTTTCTTCTTTTTTCCTCGATCCCCACGTTGGCTGGCTTCGAAAGATCGCTGGGAGGAGGCTCTACAGGTCCTTGCCAATCTGCACGGTGGTGGCGACATCAATCACCCCAAGGTCCTCGCTGAGTACAAAGAGATCGAGGAGGCTCTGGCATTTGAGCGGGAGGTCGCTGAGACTAGTTTCACTGCCCTTGCCAAGCCTCGTATACTCAAGCGCGTCATTCTCGGGATGTCTATCCAAATGTGGAGTCAACTGACAGGTGTGTTCACTCCTTGGACCGAACAATCGCATTAACCATGGAATAAACGGCTGCTAACCATTCCCAGGCATGAACATCATGATGTACTACATTATTTTCATCATGAGAGGGGCTGGCATCGCTGATGAGCTCCTCACCGCATCGATACAGTACATCATCAACGTAGTCATGACTCTCCCAGCCATTCTGTACCTTGACAGGTTCGGTCGACGCCCAGCTTTGCTTGGTGGGTCGTTTCTAATGGCCGTTTGGCTCTATACTACTGGTGCTCTCCAGGCCTCTTACGGCCACCCTAATCCCGACACAACTGACAAGGACATCTCTTGGGTTGTTCCGCGTGAGCGCACAGATGTTTCCAAGGCCATTGTGGCTTGCTCATACCTCTTTGTTGCTACATTTGCGACCACTTGGGGACCTGTCTCTTGGACGTATCCATCGGAGATCTTTCCCGCCAAGGTTCGTGCGAAAGCCGTCAGTCTTGCCACTGCTACAAACTGGACATGGAACTGTATCCTCGCTTTCGCTGTTCCCCCTCTTCTGTGGTCCATCAACTGGAAGATGTACATGATCTTTGGCACCTTCAATGCCGTTGCATTCATCCACATGTTCTTCACCGCACCAGAGACAAAGGGCAAGACCCTTGAGGAGATGGACGACGTCTTCGACTCTGGATTGCCTGCCTGGAAGGCCGGTAAAGTCGAGTCGCGTCTTGATAGAGTCACCCGCGATATCGAGGACGGTAAACTCAAGGTCGGTCCCCGCGGTCACGGTCAGGTCGAGGACGTCAATGTCGAGACCAAGATCTAAATTGTCAATCATACTCCTTGATTGGTTGCTTTGAGGCTAGCATATCTCAGGACTACACCTCTTGGCTAGGATCAGCTTGCCATACTTGTGCTTTCACAGATATGATCTGCTCACCTTGAGCATTCAATACATTATGTTCTTTGTGTACCTGATTCCTTGAACTCAACAATCCTTCACCATGATAAACCCATCGATCTCGTGCTGCACAACAGTGACCCTTATTCTGTGCAATGGATGGTGTGCGTTGTTCTCAGTAATCGTTGCCAAAACCGGGTTAGTGTAGGTAGTGTTGTTGCTCTTACCTTAAGCGCCACCAAGACACCTTTACCACACGTTTCGATCCAATGAGACTCACCTTCGATCAGACTTAAGTTACCTGACCTAGCTTAGATCACTCTCACTTACATCTGAGACAGATTCCCAGACTCCGACAAAACTGCCGGATATTTCCCGTCATGACTACCGTAGTAATCAAAACTCTCACCTCAACCTGACCTTTACCCAGTGCTAGCCTTGATGAAGGTATCTCTCTCTTTCACCTCGAGTTATACGTCTACCTAGACCAAGCTATCTCATAACCAAGCGAGGACTTGGTCAACGTTTACTTCAACCCTCTCAAACACTCTGCATCGACAGCATCAGGCACTACCAACCGTCGGAGAACCACCAGTCCCGTGGGCAACAATGAGCGGCTCAAAGCAGCAAGCCGTCCAGTCTCAACAACCGCAGCCTGCAGCCCCTCCTCCTCCACGAGGACAAAGAGTAGGACAATTAAATATGTTTGTCAACATGTAAGTTATGGGCCAGTTTCTCTACTTGCACGTCCAAAATTAACGATTCCAAGGATTGAAGGTCCAGCTATAAGCGTGAGCGTCGGACAGAAAGAAAACATCCGGACTTTTGTTCTGCCTTGCGGTCTCCTCGCCCATCATTCATTATACGTGTATACCTACTTGTTTCCGCCTCAGTCTTCATTCGAAAGCACAAGGAAACGAAAGCTATCACAAGTTAGCTGTGAGGAGAATCTAGCAGAGAACACAGCCAAAGCCAAAGGACCCGATGTGGTGATAAAAATCGAGTCGGATGTTGATGAAAACGAGACGAAAGAGGAAAAGGAGGAGCCAATGGTTCACCTCCAGTTCCCAGATGTTGATCCCATGGTCTTCAGTCTCTTCCTTCACTTCATCTATAAAGATGCGTATCCACGACATGTCGATGGAGTCATGACATCTGAACTTCGTCAGCAGTATCCATATCCACCGACTACACTGAACCCGGACCCTCAGGTACCACATGTACCCCCTGGTGCATCTTCATCAACGAACATCTCCAGCAAGTCCACCACAGCATACCGCAGCTCCCAAGCAAGCACCAGCGCTACCAACAGCAAAGCCGCAGACAAACCCACACAACCCATTTTAACTCAACAGCCTCCACCCACCTCCTCCACATCACCCCCGCTCACCTCCAATCCAATCCAACCACCGCTTTTCACCTTCCAACTCGCAAACACCAACCTATACTCAAGCCACACCCCTGTAAGCATTCAGGCGCATTTCCTAGGCTACCGCCTTGGTGCATGTGCCTTCATAAATTACACCATAACTCGTATCCACGGTGCAATTGGGACTGGCCTCCTTCTGACACCAAACCTCATCTATACCATTTGGTACCGTACACAGTCGCTACCGCAAGCGCCCTTGCGCAGACTCTTGCTCGACTACCTAGTGACATACTGGTCGCATCCAGCACCACACACAAGAGCGACATATATCTACCCCGACGAACACGCTTGGGAGACGCTATTTGACCACTGCAAAGACCTGAGGAATGCTTTCTTTCGTGGCATGCAGAACAGAGTCAAGGTGGGTGACCCGGAGGCGTATCATATTACAAAGAAGATGATGGTCGACAGTAACTGGAATCAAGTTGGTAGAGGCAAGCAGGATGATGCCAGTGCCTCTTCTCGTGCTGGTCCTGGTCCTGATTCTGGTGCTGGGAAGAAAATGGAGGGTATGGCTTAGAGCACATGCTGGCAGACATTATGAATCTTGACTCATAGGTGCAAAGCGGAGAGAACACAGGGTGCTCCGGGAAGTTAAGAGTCTTTGATTATCTGGTGTTTGAGGATGTCAATTGGTTCAAGTTCATACGACTCATTGGCGTACGGGAGCCTTTCTTTGGACAGGCTTGACGGCAGAAAGTTAGTAATTCGGCACTGCCGTGAGCGATATTTCCAGAGAGTACATGTTTCCGAGTCGATCGAGTTAGGTGAAAAGTTTTTTTCAAGCTGAAAGCGATGGGGATCTGAGCACATGTATGCATGCTGAGTTCGATTTCAATCCAACAGTCGATTTTTCTTCCAAGGTGATATAGGCATAAAAATTGAACTTGTTCTTTCACATTGCAGAAGACCGATTGCCTCGTACTGTGAAGGCCTAACCACTGACTTCATCTCCTACGCAGGGTGATAGACAGCTCGGTATTCTGGCACTGTATGCGGGGCAGCATGCTGCGCAATCCGTTATCAAAAGCCAGATCGTATTTAAACTACAAGATACTAGGTGAGTCGCACTACTGAACTCTGACCAAACCTATTGAAGCTGGGTAAACAAAGTATCAGTGCTCTAGGCACTGCAACTTGAGTACCAACGCCAAGCATACTGAGCAGAATTCCTTCAAAAAGTATCGTACACATCAAACGTCAGATCTCCTTCCTTATCGTAAGATACCAGCTGATTTGTGAGGCCAACCGAAGACCACTGATTCCATCTCCTGAGCAACTCCAACTCCTGCCATGTACAGAAAGCAAATACCCTCAATACTTCCAAGCATCCGTAACCCTATCTTTCCACTCTCGCTCCATCTCCATCGCACATTTCCTGCAGCACACCAAGTGACAAACTGCGACATCGCACTCCCAAAGTTCCTCTTTAACATCTTCACCACACCGATGACAGAAGACCGGCACATGAACGTGCTCCATGCGTCCAGCAGGGGTGCGAAGATAAGGACGAACTTGCAAAGCGTTGATGGCGGTTTCATCGGGGATGGTCTTCAGGTTGACGGGGTGGAGGATATGGCCGTTCTTGATACAGTAGTGCTCCTTCGATGCAACTCGTGGGGGAGGGGGAGCGGTTCGGAGGGGAGGATGTGGTTTTAGAAAGGATGCTGGAGGTGTCTGTGGGTTGTTAAGCATGTTCACGTCGAGCCGCCCGGGTGGAGGACGCTGTTTGGCGTTGTCGTACGTCGAGGTCCAGTCATGAGCTAGGATGCGCGACTGTTCAAACTGAGCTTTTGCCTTATTGGCGTTATGAGCGTGGTTGTGCTTATGGAGGGTCAAATGACTGGGCATGACGGTGGGCTGCATCATGTCAGTCGTTCCACTGAGAGTTGAGGCATACTTACGTACCTCTACGTCTCGAGTGCGTCCCTTGAAAGAATTTGGGCTTTCCTCATTCTTGAAACAGTACTTTGTAGTGAGAGGTGGCTTTGCTCCGCTGGAAGTTGAGGGACTGGGCTTGTCACCAGATGGTATCGCATTCGGTCGTCTCCTTGGCGGAATGTCGACAAGCTTGACCATACCCGGCATAACACGTGTAATAGTCATGGCCTTGGCTTCGCAAACGACGGGCTCTTCATCCAGATCTATGCTGCTGCGAATCGAGACCAGGTCGTCATCTTCGTCCTCAGACCCGTCGCTTTCAGACTCATCAGGTGGAAACAAATCCGGTCTGATCGCCTTGAATTCCTCTTTCATCTTGAGATGTGACTCTTTCAAGGCACTAACTTCCATATCCATGAGAGCCCTGGAACGGTCATTTTCGTCTAGCTTGGCCTTGTATGCAGCCAGGTTTGCTTCGATTGCGTCGAGATCCAATAGAGCTCCTGAACGATCATTTTCGCCTAGCTTAACCTTGTATGCAGCAAGTTTTGCTTCGGTCGCGTCGAGAAGGCGATCTTCCACTGTCTGTAAAGGACTACGGTGGGGGATGGCGGCTGGCAGCTGATGGGCAAGTCTCTTCAAGTCAATTTCCTCAGCAGATTTAACGGCAGATCCCGTTCCTCCAATGCCATTGTTTTCTTCTGAGCCTGTTTCTGACGGGGAGAGGTCTTCTTTGTTCAATGTGTAGCAAACCTTTGGTTGGAGTAATGAAGACGTGCGAGACGGTGGCCTTAGGCCGCTGAAGTACGGAACGTCTTGTTCGTATTCAGATATGAGTTCCAGCTCGGTGTTGTGCTCGTAATCTTTGCAGGAACCATGCAGCTCGTCATGCGATGCTTCTGTGATGGGCGGCATTCGATCAAGCGATTTAGGGACCTTCTTGCGCTTCCGACGTCGAGGGGTTTCGGTAACCGGTCCAGCAGCTGGGGGATCTAGAGAAATACAAGCTTGGAGATCAGATCCACTGCTGTGGTAGTCCTCACTTTCTTCTCTCAGATGCAGTGTTGGATGTTCGATCCTAAATCGCTTCGAGTCAGCTTCATGCATGAAGGTAGACGCATGGGTTGACCGTAAGCCTAACATTCGTTGCACTTTCTTAGTGCTGGCTTCCCAAAAGCCCGTGGCCTTGTTGGTTCCAGTTCCAACGTCCTGTTCTTTGGGTTTGGTATCTTTTACTGGCCAGAGCTTCAAGTTTGTCAGTGAATATGAAGACGCTTGTTTTTTCAAAGTCGATGTTACCAGCAGATTATCAAGTTCATCTTCATCTGGATCTTGACTGCCTAAAGATCGGCTTCGGGTCCTATTATGATCGCAATCAAACCCTAGCATCTCCAAGGCTTTGCTTGGTGTATCCGGAGGCAGAGGAGAAGATACTGGAGGGGGGGACGCAGGCGAACTTTTTGGTCGATCGTTGTCCTTGAACTTGAAGCTAAATAGGGGATGCTTCTTCTTGCCGTCTGCTGATGTGCTTGAGCTGCTCCCAAATGAGGCCGCAGATGAGTGTCTATAGGCTGCGCTGCCGGTAATAGCTGGAAAAGGTTCTAAGAAAGTCGGGAGACTCGAAACTCCTTCTCCATCGGCACGTGGCTCTGAAGTGACACCACCTTCGTTGTCCGCCACAGTGAACGGCTCGCGACTGAGATCGGGGGTAGTATTTGAGCGTTGGTTACTGGGCCGACGCGTGATACGACGGCGACTTTTCTTGCCCTTGCCCATGGTAGCGATCGTGTGCTTCGCAGCACTGACAAGTTGAGTATCACGCCGGCTGCTGTACTGACGAATCTGTAATAGGCAATCGACAGCAGATTTCGGGGTTGATTGAACTGTTTTTGGGTCAAGTCAAAAAGATTTCGCTCACATTGTGGGCTGAGCGCCGAACTCGGTTTGTTGTCCTGGGGTTACTGAGAGCAAACGGAGCGTGTGACCACGCGATAGCGGCCGAGGAAAGGGAAGGCGCGGCATGAAGATGACGTTGTCAAAAGTGACGGTGAAAGCGAAACGGCGAGGGATCAGGACTCGAGGCGTATAGACTCAAATGTTGCTGCTTTGCGCAACAATGCATCACATGGATACATCAACAGTGTTGGAGAGGCAGGAAGCGATGACCCTAGCTACAACAATGAAGCGTGACCAGAATGGGTAAGAGGTTGGAAGAAATGAAGAAATCGGATTACAACTATATACTTCTACAGAACGTTCGATATCTGGGGTATCTTGTGTATACGCAACGGTGCTACAACATGCCAAAGTCCATGTGCCACCCGTCTCTGTGCACTCGTCTCAAACCCAACGTCACGTAACACCCAATGCATTCTCGACCAAAAACGCTTGCAAGGCGTAGAGAAAAGGAATGTAAACAATATCCAGAGCCACTGGGGGGATATATCGCCCAGTCTTCCACCTGGTCTTGTGCCACAATCTGGTGTGCTTCTACTTGTCACCCTGAGGGCTACTCAATTTGGCAACCTGCTCAGCGACGCCACTACCGCCACCGCTCGCTTTGCTACCCTCTGGCGAGGCAGAGACGTCCGCGGCATTTCTCAGACCAACACCGCTGATCCGACCCATAGGCGCTTCAGTTGAAGTGAACGTTTGGTTACCTTCTTCGTGAGCGGTTGTTGGTTCAATAGACTCGATCGAATCCGGCTCAGCGGTCAGTGCAGGAGCTTTATTCTTTGGGCTTGCACCAAGCCCCCTGTGAAGTTCAACGCCAGGTCCGTGGAGAAAGTCAGAGATATCTGCTTGGCTAGTGCCCTTGCCTTCTGGTGTCTTCGGTGGAAACTCAGAAGGGCTTAGCGGGCTTCGCGGGCTTCTCGGGTTGTTAGGCTGGAAGAACCGCTGAACAGCGTTACGGTCATCGAGCTCGTCTTCGTCATCGCTGGTCTCGTTGAAGTAAATGCTATCCCAGTCCCCAGATCCTATGCTGTGGGTCGAGTCGGTTGTGTTGGATCTCTTTGGAATTCTTAGGCTGGGCGGTTGCAGGGGCGTCAACTCATCAGCTACTTCGCGCATCTCACTATCCGAACGCTCGACAGGTGGATGTTGATTCTGTTGGTCCTTGACCCGCTCTCCGTCCTTGCCAATAGGCTTATCCATTGGCTGTGCTCGCTCCGAGGCAGGCTCAAGCTCAGTGCGTGTGCTAGCCGAGTATGTGTCGGCAAAGTGCGTATCGCAAAGATGTTTAATGACAGGCCATCCGTAGGCGTTAGCGAACATACGGCGTACTATGATGTTGTTGTGGGCGTCAGGTTCCAGCCTGACCAATACCTTACGCCATGAGAGATCTTTGTGATAGGCGCGAGCGATCTTCTCTTCCACGCGCATCACACTCTCGTCAACGCTCGCTGTCGACGTTTGGCTGACAGAGCTTTCACCTGAAAAATTGCGTGTGGGCTTCTTCTTGACCGGCGGTGGAGGGATATCTTCCGGATGATAAATTCTGTCATGAAAAATGGCGCGTGCTCGGGTAGTAGGGTCGTTGATCCATGAATGTGGAGGTACAGGCGGGTTGATCAAGTCGCCGGCTGACTCGAATATCGTTGTCTTCGGTGGTGCCAAATTGCTTTGTGGGTTGTCGACAATGGAGTCACCACGTGTCGCTTGGGGTCTCTTCTTTTGCCGACTCATACGGGACGACGACGATGATGACGAGTTCTCTGCTTCTGGAGGTGATTGCTCGCCTTCATCGTCCTTGTAGATGGTCTGACTTCGCGAGAACATCTTCTTGTCACGCGACGTATGCTTTCCTGTTGGCCTGATATAACTCCAAAGCTGCATCAGGGTGTTTTGTGGCTGGAAATACTGGTAATCTCCACCTTTGCCTTCTGGATTTTTCTTCTGCCCTTCAATCACTTGATGTGCTGCTGAGTCTATTGAAGGCACTTGCGTTTCGTCCTCCTGATTGGTGACATCGGCGCCTGGCAACGGTACAGCTGTATCGTCACCATGGAACGTTGGAGAATCGACTCCTGAACCTTCATCGTCTACAAAGCCGATCCTAGAAGGGTTGGGTGAAGAGTTCTGTCCTGTGAGTTGACCATAACTCCACACAGCAACAGTACCAATAAGGCCGTTTTCCCGGCGGGCCTTTTCCACCCGACCCAGTCCTCTCCAGTCGAGGAATAATAGACAGCTTGTACGCAATGGCACTATGCCGTCATTGACAACGTTCGAGTAGACGGTGCGATTCCGGAACCTACGCAGAACTTGATGGGCGGGTCCCGTTGGTAGGATGCGCAGTAGAGGTTTAGCGCCAGGGTCCTCCTGCGGGTCTTGGGCCTGGGTTCCAAACACATTGCCCATGGCAGTCCAGCCACTCCTGGCTAGTGTCGGTGCTCTCCAAGTCAATCCCAGATCCTGCCCCGTTCTTCCGACCAGTCCAAAATCCAGTGCAAACTTGACGTACGTAGGGTTCTCGTTACTCAGACCCAAGAAAGGAGATGCCAGAGCGATGAAGTTAACGGGCTTGATCGTGTCGAAGAAGTGAGGCGAATGCTTGTGAATGTATGCGATAGCGTACGTTTGTACGAGACCACCAAGAGAGTGGCCGATAAAGCTGATACTGGTGAACTTGTATGCACGTTTATCTCGACCTTTGAACGAGTGGTGTATACTACTTCCTTGATGAGCGGGCACACCTTCGTCCGCCTTGTCTCTTGTTGGCGAGAAGGTATTCGAAAGCTTTTGGCTTACAGACTTCTTAATCGGAAGGTATGGTTGGTCGGGATATGTCAGACGCAAGACGTGTTTGGCAAGTCGCTTCCCCAGATACTGGATACCACGTTCAGTGCGTATGACATTGCCGTCAAAGCCGCGTACTACGACTTCCTCGTCCTGATCGTCTTCTTCGTCATCG
>JAODYC010000054.1:49094-81499 GCA_026262405.1 Curvularia hawaiiensis
TGCTGTTGCTGCTGCTGCTCTGATGGTAGCGGTGACAAAGTGGGACCGACTGTTGTGTACAGCATCGCATAGGTATCTCCAATAAGATCATCGATGAGAAGGGGTTTCATCATGCCGTTGTTGAGGCGTTTGAGTTCGATCGCATCGCGAAGAATGTCCAGTATAGGATGTTGCGTAGCTGCGTTCTGACACCATGCTTCCAAACGGAGAGCAAGTGTGTTGAATTCATCGTGGTTGACGGCTTTGAAAGCCGAGTCTTCTTGACCCTCAGACACATTCCCGATTCTTCGTAACAGCTTAAGGTAACACAGGCAAAGTTCCTGCCATAGTTTCTGGTGTTCGAAGAAGTCCGTCTGTTTCCGTCGTACGCGCTTGGCAAGCGCCTCAAAGTTGGTCTTGTCTCCAGTCAGGTCCAGAAGTTCAATGAAAAACCTAGTGTAGCGAGTAGTGAACACAAAATGCCTGCCAGGCCGTTCGTTCTCAGGCTTCCAGACTTGAACAGCCATGGTCTTCGTGAACATCTGCTGCATGAGTTCATGCTTAGCGTCTTGAGCCACCGACGGGCTCTTTTCCTCATCGTAGATCGTGTGAGCAATACGGGATATAACTCGGTGGTGCCAGCTTGACTTGTCGGCTGTACGCAGTGCCTTCAAAATACTAAGAATGTATCGCTGCCAGTCTGTATCGTTTTCCGGAGCTTTGACATTCTGAGCATAAGTTGTGTTCGAGAGGATCTCAACACCTTTTTCGTAACTTATGGCTTTACGCTGGAAAAGCTTATGGGTGACAGACACTAACTTGTAGTGAGGCTCGAGAACCGGCTCACCACTTCGTCCTTTCTTTCCAGGTAGAGTCTCGATCGCACTGACAATTGCCTCGATGACCGATTCCCAGCTGGGACCATGCTGTGAGGTAGCAGACACGCCGTTCGATGTTGCATGCTGCATGGCGCTATCGTTGGTTGACCACATTTTCCATCCACACTTGCCAAGCATGTAGTGATTCCACCACTTGTTCGGATTTCCTTTAATGGCGCGTTTGAAGAGTGTACTGGCAAACTTCCAGGCCGTATAGGCTTCCAATGGGGCAAATGCAAGCCCTTTAATCAAGGTTGCACTACTCTGGACATTGCAGAATCGCTTCTCGTTCTCTCGAATTTGAAAGGCTTCCATCCTGAAAGGTTCTCTGGAAGATGCGTATATGCGGTTGCCAAACTCGGTGTACATCTGCGCAATCTTGTTCTGGAAGTTTGGTCCTACATCAGGATTACGCACAGCACAAGCCACAGCCATGATGTAACAGTTAATGGCAGCACGTTGGAAATTGACCACATCCGCGCTGTTGCTGTTCATCTTGTCCGCATTCCATGAGACTGCCTCCTCTAGCTGCGTGTCGTTTGCTTGCGCCAGGCGATACCAAGTCTCCCAACGCTCGGTGGAGTGCTCTAGATCCTGCACGAAGAAGGCTTGGGCGTAGTTCAAGTCTTCTGTAGGTCCCTGGGTCATGCGCTTCTGTGACTTGAACTTACTTAGTGCGATGTTGCCCATCATGTAATACCAGCCTTTGGATGCAGCTACAGCATCTTCGGCAGGAATGTGCTTGGTCGGAAGCGAGCCGACACCTTTCAAGCACCCGAACAATTCGACTGGGTTGACAGGTGATTTGAAATATGAAGAGATGACCTTACGATTGTATGTCACATCCTCGTTCTGCTTGGGTCGACCTAGGGCTGAGTGTATCTTTTCAATACTTGCTTTGAGTTCAGTCTTTGGCAAGTCTTTCAGGTCGACCTTTGCAGCTTGCGACATAGCAAATGATAAAATGCTGAAAGCAGTCTTTTTGTCGACAGCATCTGGTGTGGTTTGGAAATCTTGACATTCCAAAGGTTCGATAAATAGTTTCAGGCCATACAAATCGTGAAGAACCTGGCACAGCTCAGTGGCATGGCTGTGACCATCAACGATGTCGTCAAGGCGAAGCAATTCGTCCTTCGCAAGCCTCAGGAATTGTCGGTTTGAGAGATGACAGAAGGCTCGCACACCAGTAGCATGGTGCACATGACGAATGTACTCGAACAAATCCTCGGAAGGAGTAGGAAAGCTTTCGGAGTCTTGGGCCAAGCCATCTTTGAGCAGATGATACTGCAGCATCCATAGACGTAGATGCATGTCGCCGAGTCGAGTCATCATATTGACGAATGTTTGACTTGGATGCGACTCGATCTTAGGCGCAGAAATGTGGCCGATGCGGATGTAGTCTCTGAGCATATCTGTGGCTGACATGATGTGCAGTAATTTAGCAATGGTGGACATGGAAGATTGCACATGCTCGTAGTATAGGCAATCGAATGGCGTGTCGTTATCGCGGATTAGCTGGAGGATCTTCACAACCATATCGTCGATGACTCGGTATCGGGTCAACAGCTTGTGTTGGCGATCAAGTGCTGACAGCTCCTGGAAAGCTGAAGACCCAAGATCATCGACAAGCGCTTCGATACTTCGCAAGAAGCATGATAGGACTTTGGAAGGGTAATCGATGGCCTCATACGCGACACGTAACCTGTTCCAGAGGGACAGTCGTACGTTCACGTTGGCGGAGTCAAGAAACTTACGCATCTCCAGAACCGGAGACGACTGGCCAAGTTGTTTGTCTGTCGACGAGTCCTCAATACTTATGGTAGGTGAACTACGTGTGTCGAGCGCACCGCTATCAGAAACAGCTGATTCGACAGGCATGCTGGACTCTCCAATGTTTTCGGGCTCCAGGATTGGCTCCAGACTCTCTATTACCGTCACCGGATCCTGCTCGTCTTGATCGAAAACTTTGAGGAAGAAATCCTTCATACTGATGCGAACAAGCTCCCGATCGATAGCTGCAGTTGATAGCTCGGGCATCACCGCGTTGTTCTGCAATTGAATTGTGCGGTCTCCTAGAGGCTCAAACATGTTCTTCAACTCTGCCATGGCCGACAAGACATGCTCTGGCGCCACCTCATCACTAACACTCATTTGTGACACGGTAGCCCAAATGTGGCGGAGAGATAGATCGTCCAGGTTTTGAGCTGGCAAACAGTCAGATCGCAATTGTATGACTTCTCGGGCGAGATTGGACCATCTTTCCAGCCGATCGCTTTGGAGTGTTCGTGTGTTGATGTCTATCGTGCTATGTGGGTGCTTGATGAGGGAATAGATGTCCAAGTGCAGCTCAAAGAGGGCTTCCACTATTTCAATCTGTGAAATGTCGAACTGAGACAGCTCATATCTTCGAGAGTGTTGATTGGCGTTCAACATCCTCCGGTTAAGCTTTTCAACACGGTCGAGCATACGTTCGTAGATGAACTCATCGATGTGAACGATGACTTGCACAATATTTCGTTTGAGATCATCTGCCCACCTAAAGTGCAGATAGCTTGATTCTTCCGTGGGGCGAGACCCGGGGGGCAGACATAATCCAGGAGAAAACAAGGCCTCAATCCAAGCGAAAGCGACCTCCTGGGTCGAGAGCCAAGCACTGTTTACATTTCGCGCGAAAGAATTCAGTCCCTCGCAACTTAAGACTGGCTTGGTGCAGACTTGACTTGAACTAGACTTGGAGAAACCCAAGAATGCATTCAAACCATGTTCTCTTGTTACTCCAAGTAGGTCAAAGGACTCGGAACTCATGATTATCTGCGCAGTTTTCATATGCCCACTTCGAAGCGCAGCGAACATGTCGCAAGCTGCTTTGTCGATAGGATCTGTGGGGTTGATGGCAGACGGTTCAAGGAGTGCGGTGACAAGGTTTCGTAATTCAGCTGGGTCTTTGATGCCTTCAACACCAAGCCGTGAGTAGATGTCCTTAACGATCTCGTACAGGCATTGATCCGCATGCGTGTAGGGTTCCAGTTGGGCGTCAAGCTGCTTGTTAGCTTCTTGTGCCGCACTTCCAGGGGCTGGTTCAGTAATCGTTTCTCGTCCACGGATTCGTTTACTGCGTGATCGACCTCCCTCGGCAGTTTCCGGTAGCCCAGCAGAATCCGTGGATCGCTTGCGTGAGGGAACCGGTGCAACTTCCACAGGTATAGTTGAGGCAGTCTCCTCGTTTTTGGAATCAGCTTCGGCATTTTGTTCTTTCATGACAGTGTCATCGCCATCCTTTTCGGTTGCTGCAGCAGTATTCTCCCCTGTTTGCGGCTGCGTTGCAGGCTCTGATACCCTTGATACAACCTCTTGTGCGAGCTCAGTCGATTCGGGTTCGCGAGCCGGCTCGATTCGTTCTGGAGTGCCACTGTCGGGAGGTATGCTGAACACGATGTTTGAGCCTGAAGGAACGCTGGGTGTCATGCCCTGTTGCTCCGCTTGAAATTGTCGGAGGATGATCTCGCCTACGCCTGCCCAATCCCATTTTGTCGGGCTAAGTATAACACTCTCTGGTCCAGTCTTGACACTGTGAAGGTTTTCGGCAAGGGCCACATCGGCAGGAAGAGGCGCAAACGGAAATGGATTCAGCCTCTTCTTCAACGTTTCTGATAACTTCTTCCGCTTCATTAACGACAGTGGTGCCTGCCGTAGAGACACATTATCTTCCAACCGTTCAACGAGTTCACGCAGCTGCTGACCAGCAAACCCTTCTTCCAGGCCTGGTAGTTGCAACAAATTCTCCCACTGTTCATCATTTCCATCGAGCACTGCTTCTAGACAATAGCGAGTGAGGCGCTTACTTCCTAGCATCGCAGCCACAGAAGCAGCTCGCAGCCACAGATCGAGATCAGTATCTTCCTTGTCAAGCGCTTGGGCAAAGTAATTCAGAGCGCCACGAATATTGGCCCAGGCCTCCGTCTGGGGCGGAGGGCCGCCTTTGGTGGTCGCATGCTGCATAGCCTCAAGCAAGAATTGACCATGGTTCTTGTATGACAGATGGAGGATTTGCTGAAGTGTATTTGGGGCGCTGTCGGCGGCGCCAGTAGACTGTACCGGACCCGCATCGTAGTCATCCTCCAGAATGGTATCGAATACCAGCTCATCGCCAAAGACCTCATGCCGTTGGTATTCGGAAAGGGATTCGGCGTATTTGAAGATGTCTGAGTCGAACAGTGCTTTGTACGCGGCAGCGGTCTTTTCAAAGGACCCGGGGCCTTCGGAGTGGAGCTTCAGGGCGGTTTGGTAGAGCTTCAAGGCTTCCTCAATCTGAATTTCTTGCGTATCGTCCACTTCCTCCTCGGCTGTTTCCTCGGGAATCTCGACGTTGTATGGATGCCATACCGAAGCCTTCGACTGCGCCATGTCAGAGGAAGTAAACTCACACAACCGCAGTGGTGGGCAAAGCGGCCATATATGCGAGACTTGGGCTTACCATGATGAGTGTTGTGATTGGTTAGGAAAGAGTTGAAATAAGCCTCAGGGCGATAAGGAAACTATGCACAACATCTGCGATAGAGGCAATGCGCAGCAGGCAACCATAAGGAGCGCTGCCGGTATGGAGGCAATGGACGAGGTGGGTGACGTGACGCGACGCGACAGTGAATGGAGGGCAGGGATGTGGAGGCTTGGCAACGGCGCACCTCCGCCATGCAGCTTCCGTGCCTACCCTCCATGCCGACCCAGGATACGGAAATCTTGACACGCAAACTCCCGGAGCCCCAAGCGCATTCGAAGCCCCTCGTCCGGCACTCGCCCCGCAATCGTCCTCTCTTCACAGCTCCCCCGCCGCCCCGCACTGTGCGGCGCCAATTGAGCCATGGTGACATCGCCAGCTGTTCCTGAGTATGCCATTCATGCTTCAATTAGTTCCCCAATGCAGCATCTACATACGCGCCGCTTTCGGCCACGCTCCTGCATCGTCTATACATATTCCCTTCGTTTTCGCGGCGCATCTCTTTCTACGTGGCCTTTCTGACAATGCCATAGAATCTACGAAGACGAGCTACACTCGGCCATCGAAGCGCGCTCAGAATCACTCCAGACACTACGAGAGCTGGGCCCACCAGACTTGGTACACTTAATAAAACAGCCCATCAAGTCTGCAACGAAACAGGTCCGTACCACCTTGACCATGTGTGCATCGCCGTTGACATGTGATTAGATTGGTGTCTACCATCATGTTACTGGAATAGACGCATCCTCTTCCGCTAGCCTTGCGGCTTACATCAACACGCTTACATACTCTGCGCATGACAAGCAAAACAAAGTGGTCTCTGGGTTGTACTGGTAGGCTGGCACCAAGTCCTGGCGCAGTCAATCGCTGACCAAGCAGCTGCTACAATGCCTTCTCACGACTCGACATGCGCGTTCAAGTCTATATTCCAGGAACTGTGGAAAGCTACTGCATTGACGAGCGTGGCGACAAACGAGTAGCCACCGACGAGCTTTGGCTGGAGACATACCTATGTAGCGTGTTGCGCGCGTACTCCTACGCCGACGATGGCTCAGGCGATACGATCAAGAAGATTGTAGGCGTTCGGAGATTCAACCCCATCACAAGCACAGAGAGTGAGCATAGGTTTCTGGACGCTGCGGAGCGTCTCTTCTTCAATGGTGGGTCAGGCACTGGGCAGAGGAGAACTTTAGCTGACGGCATCCAGGTTGGCAACTGGGCTCTGACCCTGAGATTCAAGTCCCTAATCTTGTCTCGAACCACTTGACAACAGGTCTGCTCAACTATATCCACACAACCGGCAGGTATACCTCTGGCATCAACCTCTTCGAAAAACTACGGACTCGCGATCCCGAAATCTCCTCACTGCTTGCCCGCGTCTACATTGAAGCAGACGAGGAGGTCAAAGCTGTCCAACTGTTACATGACGCAATTCAAGAGTTACCCATGGACTACTCCCTATTAGACTGCCAAGCCGACTTCTGCAACAAGAAGGGCCGTGGTGATCTTGCACTAGAGATCGCCAAGAGGAGTGTGGTGTCCGCACCTAGTGAGTTTGGTACATGGGCGCGCCTGGCAGAAATATATGTCAGCCTCGAGCAGTGGGACCTTGCGCTCTTGACGCTCAACTCGTGCCCAATGTTCACGTACCAGGACAAAGATGCTCCACGGATGCCGGAACCCCAAAGAGTCTTTCTGCCAATCATGCCTGAAGCAATGTGCGATGAGATCGAAGACTCTAATATCGACGACATGGAACTCGTGCATCCAACCCTGAGAAAACTCCACGCAGCAGGCTTCAAGGGTACTTTCCTAAAAGCCTACATTCTGCTCACAGAGATCACAAAGAAGATTGGCTGGGATCAACTTTTAAAGATAAGAAGCCAAGTCTTTGTAATGGAAGAAGAGTATCGCCACGAAAAGACTGTTCAGCAACCACATTCCCGCAGTGCAAGCACAACAGCTCTCCGAGCTCCGTCTCCTAATGCACAGGCCCAACAAACGAACGGCAGCGAACATGGTGAAGTCCAAGAGCGCTCCTCTACCGACGGAGACAACACGCAAAACGGCGAAAGCTCTACTGCTAATGCGGAAGCTGAACTAGAAAAGCCTGGCCATACAGTCGCCTCTGAGGTGGTGAAGGCTGGCAGTGAAGATCCGCACACACACGAAAACCAGAGTAACGGTAACTCTTCTCAACCAAACTACACACACTTTCAGAACAAGCGTCTATGTGAACGTTGGCTTGACAACCTCTTCATGGTTTTGTACGAGGACCTGCGCGTGTACACAATATGGCGTACGGAAATGGCGCAGTACCGACAGCAACAGTTGCTGTACAAGAAGAGCAGTGAAGAGTGGGAGATTTTGGGTGAATTGGCTGAGAGGTTGCATCACACTGAGGAGGCTGTAGAAGCCTATGAGAACTGTCTGCAGATCAAGTTCTCTCCCAAGGCAATGAAGGGCGTGCTCAAACTGGGCGAGGAACGGAAACAAGTCAGGGATGTCACTGCAGCGTTGATTCGACTGATCACATGGCAGTACCGCTGGTACTCCGAGGTACGCTTTTTTTTTGAACAGTCGCTCGAGAACCTGATCACTAACATGCTTGATAGTTCTCGCCAGCCCTCCTGTACACCATCCGCAAACTCATCGAAGAGGAAGGTGCAGTCAAGATCCGCAGTATCGTCCAGGGAACTTCACTACCCCAGCACGTTCTCGACCTGACGCATCAGTATGCTGCTTTGTGTGCTGCTTTCAGGAGCAGTGGTAGCGATGGCTAGTAACATTGATCTCTCAGCCTCTGCAGATATACGAATAACAGCCTGCCATCATTTCAAGTCAGTGCATTGATGGTGTTCTCATTTCTCTGCATGGGAAGCGCTGGTGTTGGAGATGGAGGCATTGCAACCGGGTCGTGTACATTCTAGTCACAGTAGCATTACTGGATGCCTAATCGATTGAGTTTGAGTTGGCATTCACTGTGCCCCTACGTCTTCACTGCACACGTGGCGAGTGCTCCTCACTCCATAGACCGTGTTATGCTTCCGTGTTCTTGCAACCAATGTATTCATTTTTATCGTCACAAGCCGCGGGATCGTATCAGGCAGCCATTGCGCGCCATGTCACGTAACCTCGTCCTTGAGGAGTAGATAGTAGACAGTAGAAGACCCCATGAAAAAGCCCAGGATGAACACCGCTCCATGCTCCCCCATACACCCATCTCTCTCTTTCTCCTCCACCAGCAAGCCAGAAACCGCTTAACGGTAAGACTTCTGGTACCTGGCGCGGGCACCTGGACCACCGAACTTCTTGGGCTCGCACCGCCTGTTGTCGGCAACGAGAAGTGTGCGGTCGTACTGGATGAGGGCCTGCTTGAGCTGGTTCTTGGAGTGCTCGTCGACGTACTTTTGGTAGTAGGCGATGATGGATTTGGCAATGGCTTGGCGGATGGCGTAGACTTGCGAGGTGTGACCACCACCGGAGACGCGAACGCGGATGTCGACGTCGGCTACCAGCGACAGTTAGCTTTCTTTGTTTCCCGAGTACACTGTTTTCGTCTAATGCTTTTTGAAGCATTCGTGTGTGTGCGTACCGAACTTGTCAACACCCAAGATCAGGATGGGCTCGTAGACCTTGAATCGCAGGATCTCTGGCTGGATAAGGGAAAGAGGCTTTCCGTTAACCTTGACGAGACCCTTTCCGGCCTAGATATTCATAGTAAGTATTCTGTTCGATTTTGCGCGTTCGATCGGTAGGCAGTGCGTATGTACCTTGCAGTGGGCGACAGCTGTTGGTGACAATGTTAGCCATGTGCGACACGTTCAAAAACGCTCCGTGAGCGTCGGGTGGGTGCTATCGTACCAGTCGCGGTCTTCTTCTTGCCGAAGCATTGCACACTCTGGGAGGCCATTTTGGGCGACTGTGGGATGTGCGTGCGGTTAGTACTAGGTGGGCGTCGTCGGTTTTGCGGTCGTCGTGGAGTTGAAGTTCGTCCAAGCCATCAGCGAATATTCAGTGGGCGTCCGTGCGCGCCCCGATCCCTGTAAGCGACTAGCGTTCTCAGTGGCTAGCGCCATGTTCAAATCCCAACTGGAGACGTTCTTTGCCACGGTGGATGACTTTGGAGGGCCTGAAAACAGAGTTGGGTGGCTGCTGGAGCGATGAAATCTGACGTTTTATCAATGAGTAAGCGTTTCCTCAGCGAACTCTGCATCGTACATCGTACTCTTCCAACATGCATCACCAAATGTATGTATTCGGCAGCAATGGAGAAGGTCAACTTGGAATACCTGCTGCAGAAATCGTCGACATCCCCACCGAGGTTTCTAGTACAATCCCACTAGGAGATATCACTGTAATACGAGGGGGTGACAACCATACGCTGTTTCTGTGCAAAGATGGAGTCGTCTATGGAGTAGGCGATAATCGCAAAGGCCAGTTATATTCATTGGGCAACGAACCTCGCATCCAAGCTTTCCAGAGAGTGTATGAAAATGCTTCCTTCATTGCAGCCAGTTGCGAATCCTCGGCATACGTCAAGAGAGACGATACTGAGCAGAACTGCATATACACTGAAGGTACTGGCCAATGGGGTGAACTGGGATGCGAAGAGCAGACTGGTCCTCTAGCATCGACTCGCATCTCTACGTCGTTCTCCGGTACAATAGTGGACTTTGCTGCAGGTGTCTGGCACTACGTAATCGTCCTTGACAATGGATCACTCTATGGCTGGGGCAAAGCCCGCCTAGGTCAACTTGGCAACAACCTCGCCGGAAAAGTTACAGTTCCGACAAAGATCGAGGACACACCATTCAAGCCGACCAAAGCCGTATGTGGAAAGGACTTCACATACATCGTTGGAGAGCCTTCTCGTGGAGAACACATCTTGCTTGGCAAGGACAAGTTCAACATCATCTCAAACATGGCTGAAAACATCAAGGGCTGGAAGGATATTGGCGCGACATGGAATGCCATATTCGTATTGTTCGAGGATGGAACACTCACTGCATGGGGAAAAGAAAACATGTGGCAATTATTACCACCAAATTTGCCTCGCCTGGAGAAAATTGCTGTGGGCTCAGATCATGTGCTTGCGGTAACAGTGGACGGTATATTGATCTCTTGGGGCTGGGGCAAACACGGAAACTGTGGTAATCTCACGAAGATCAAGAACAACATCAGGAACGACATGATCAGTGGATTTTGGAACGAGATTGAGATACCCGGCCAAATAGAGACAATTGGAGCTGGGTTCTGCACTAGTTTCGTCATCACGAAATAAGTTGTTCGGCCATGAAATATTATAAAATAAGTGTTTGTTATCATTCTCATTTTTTGGATCTTCTATAAATCGCAGTAGCGACAGATAAACACCTTGTGTTTATAACGAAAGTACCGCCTCTTCATGATGCACATACACCAAATCTCTCTGTATGGCAGCTCTACACCACGATTCTCTCTAAGAAGTCTTGAAAATAATCAATGCTTCTCTCTAACCAAACTCCACTCCGCAACTGTAGGACCATCTGTCGCATTCTTCGCAAACTGATTCCCCTTCACGCCCAGGTGCGCATACCTTCCACTCCAAACGCTTTCCTCCAATGTAACGTTCGTTTGGTTGCCGACATAAGGTTTGATCACATACGCCGTCACTGGATCCCACGGCGCACTAATCTCGACGTCACCGGCCGTCACTTTCCTCACATCATTCTCCAACTCGTCTGAAAATGGCGGGAGCGTGGTGTTGGAGAAATAAATTTCAAAGTGGGCTGGTGGCTGGTTCGCCCAGTCCATTATCACCTCGTTGACGGGATAAAAGGCTGAGTCACCAAGGTCGACAGTGAGATAGCTGGTAGTATTAGCGAGCTCAGGCTGCCATTTTGTACTTGCGGCACCATCGATAGCGGCAATTGGGAATTGGCCGGGCTTGTTGCCTTGAGGTGGCGGCAGGAGGGACTTGCACTGGAGAATGTTTCCGCCGACGGTGAGAATCTCACCCATGGGCCGGTTGCGTATCACGAGCGGCTCATCACCAAGCTCATGCACCGTAATGTTGCGGCCGCTGCGAGTACCAACGGTGACTGGAATGGGTTTTTCGAAGTAAGTCTCGTTCGCCGAGGGAAGTGTGTACTTCTCTCGTGGCAAGCGAGCAAGTTTGGTGTGTGTCGAGTTTGATGTAGCATTGATGCCATGACCCATCCAGTAGAAAGTGCGGTAGTTCAGGTAGGGGATTTGTGGTGGTAAAGTGGGATCAATATCCAGTCTGTCGTAATAAAGCCCAAGACCAAGGTAACCGAAGATGGCGACGCGATTTGTTCCACCCATACCAGTCAAGAAAGGGAATGCAGGATGAGTTCCTCCATTCTCTTCGACGTTGTCGATTAGCTGCTCGGAATACTGGTACCATGGGGCGCGAAGGTAGGGTGCAGACGAGTAAACATCGTATGTAAAACTCGAGCATCCAGATGGCGAGACTTCGTTGGCTACAACAGCAAAAGACGAGTAGGTCATTGCAGGACCATCGAGGGACTGCCTCGCCGCATAGAAGTCCAGGTTGGACAAGCTGTATGGATTTGGGTAGTGCAACAGATCGTCTATGAGGACCACATCCGCTTGCTTGACTGCTACCGATCCGTTCATCCCTGTGTATTCAACAATAATACCAGCACGATCATTGACTGGAAGCCGCATCTTCGAGGCCTTCTCGTTCCAGCTAGCATTTTGGCTTCGTCCGAACCAAGCGTTGAACTCATTTGTCTCTTGGAAATGCCTCTGGATCAGGGCAGTAGTAAATCCCACATTGTTGACTTGATTGGCATACTCGTCCGGATCAGTTGCATTCCAGAGTTCCCAACCTCCAGAGGTCTCGTTGAAGTCTAGAACTTGGCCAAAGAAATGTGCGACAGCATTGGATATTGGCAACAAAGAGTCGTTAAAGTATTCACCATCGCCGGTAATGATAAGGTGGTTATTGAAAGCCAGACTCATATCACCGTTAAGATGATACTCATAGTCAAAGCACGGTCCGGTGCCTGTACAGTTTCCAAACCTTCCACTCGTCCAAGGAAACACAGCACCTCCAGGGGTAAATCGACCTGTTTGGTTCTTGCTGGAGGTGAAGGCCGTTTCAACGTTTCGCTGCGCTTGCTCAAAATGGTCCACGTGATATTTGATGACATTTTGTGCGTGCTGAGGATGCGACACTTGGACTCCTGGGGCCATCCAAACTGTTGCATCCCAGAAGATCATACCGCCATAGCAATCGGACCCAAGACCGCAAACTGGAATACTGTAGATATCGAGCTTTGTATTGTTCCCGGCTGCAGCCACAGCATTAGGACCGACCATGTTCGAAAGAAGGTAAAAAGGATTTGTACGGGCCAGAATATGTAGTTGCTGCACATCTGGATCCGCAGGTAGAGACCCGTTTGGTAGATGGTAATCATCCACGGCGTCTGGCGTCAGGACAGACTCCCATTCCTGGATATGGGAACGCATGAGATCGTAATAACCTTCTCTGGCGCCTGACAACGAAGCATTTCGAGCTGTATCCTGCGGATCAGGGAAGGCGTCGGTTGAAGCCACTCCAATGAACTTGGTGATTTCGGTTGGTCGAAATGCGACCAGCTCAATCGGTACAGATTGCGCGATGGTCGACTCGTTGCCGCTACTGAAAACACCATCTGGTACCTCGCTACGGGCCTTAAGATCGACCCATTCGCTAGCACCCAGAGTCGAATACACGTACGCCGTAACGTTCGTGATATTCCCTGGTCTCACAGAGGACCAGATAGTCGGGGTGTCTTGCTCGAACTTCTTTTCCACGAATTCCGAGCGCACGGCACAATCTCCATCTAAAACGTCGTACACGGTCACGTTGTGATCCCGAGTAGATGTAAGCCGCAGTCTGACTGCCGCTTTGTTGACGTAGAGCTTGTGAACAAAAAGCTGATAGTCAACGTCAATGGTGCCATCCCCGAAGCCACCTGGTTTCCAGTTGTATCGCCAACTCGCAATGCCAGCTTTTACGTCCAGGCTCGAGACGAAATCGGAGATGTGATCGGGGTTGACAGATGCATTCAAGAACTCGCCATCCGCCTCAATAATCAGGCCGCTCCAATGGGGTATACCAGCAATGAAGCTTTCCCACCCGTACTGATACATCCATGGATAGTTTGATCCATTTGTTCGTGGTTGGCTATTCCAGAAGCCCGCGATGGTTGAGAAAGCTTGTCGCCGGCTGAAAAGCGGCCACCCACTTATGACATCGCCATCAACGGGTTCATCTACTTCGAAGAAAGGCCCCGCAGCGGCAACGTTTATACCAAAATAGCCATTTGCGAGTGACAGGCGGGATTGGTAATGACCTTGGTCCAAAACATGCGTTGAAATCACAGAATTGTCGTCATCCCAAGTTACATGCTTGAATTGGTCTTGCTCGCTGCTTGTGGAGCCCAGTGCTAGGTGTGCTGACGTTAGGAGACCGATTGTGGCTCCGAGGAACCGATTTGGCCGCATCTTTTGGACGATCGAAGAGAAAATAAGATTCGAGACACAGGCTCCAACTTGCCAGACACGCCGGCCTTAAAAAGCAGAGTACGAAGCCATGACGACGATCCATGCAGTTGACTAGTGCCATCCATGGCGCTTTAGCCGTTCGCTTTCTTTTCCATTCCGTACACCGCTAAGCATGGGCTGAGCGACCCGGTACCTTGTCATGCGGAGGCTACCCGATTATGCTCTTTGGTCACCGCTAGGGCCTTTTAGTGCGACCTGGCATTCATCTGCATCTTGTGTCCATCGGAAGACCTCAGGATTGACTAGGAGACAAAGAAACCTGGCACCCAAGAAGCAGAGGGCTGGAAAGCCAACTGACATGTCGGCGACTGGTACAGGTCTGCCATCGAGATCGTGCTTAGCTGACGTCATGTGGCTGTCGCGGGATGTACCACAGAACGAAACTCGGAGCTTTGTTGCCCAGCAGAGATCAGACGAAGTTATCTTACTGTTGTCAAAACCGAATATGATGTTGAAATACGTGGGTGTTGTTGTTCGCGTCGCGTGTTTCCGGCTTCACGTTTTGAGGGCTCTCAGCCTCAACACGTGTGAGTGCTGACTAGCACGTAGAGCCAACTTGTCATCCCAGGAGCTGAACCATGGCACCCCAACCTCTCCCCTTGCCATGTCTCATCGGATCGTCTCGAAACTCACCAAATTGTTCAAAAAGGATAACTACGATTCTGATTTTTACGTGCCGCTAGACACTGGCACGCCAACAATTCGCCTTCTACGCCTGTTGCCTGGGCGCTTGGAGGACGATGTCCGTGTGGAGCTGAAGCCATGTTCTATGGCTAACGCCCGAGACCGTTATACTACCCTCTCGTACACATGGGGCGATGCAGATATTGTCGCGAGCCGCCTAATAAGGTGTAATGGCAAGTTAACCTCTATATCTGAGAATCTCTTCACCGCGCTCCGTACACTCAGGCTGCGCGACCGCTCACTCTTACTTTGGGCTGATGCACTCTGTATCAATCAAAGTGATACTTCCGAACGCACCTTTCAAGTTGGGTTGATGGCTGAAATATATCGTAACAGCAAAGAGACTGTGATCTGGCTGGGTGAGCCTGCACCTAACGAGGATGTCGGTACCAATGTTTTAAGAAGCTATGCTTCCTATGAGCCATTTTTCCAGGGAACATGGACAGGCGACTCAAGAGACGAGGAGCTTCGCAACGCATACCTGGTCGATTTCAATTGGTCTAATGCAATTGGGTCGTCAACAACACGAGGTCCGGATATTTTTGGAGCGTTTTGCTTAATACAGGACTTTGCTGAAGGTAGTTCATATACTCTCCTTAAGGTTTTGGACCGCGAAAAGGCCAATGCGTTACAGAGACATGGAGTCACTGGTAATTGGAGTGGCTTGGTTCTCGCAAACGGCCATGTGCGCGGTTCAAGGTCTTCAAGAGTCTGGGAAGGCCTTGCGAGGCTGATGAGCAGACCATGGGTTCATCTCTCTTTCACGTCTTTGTATTCCAAGCTAACAACAACAGTGGCAACGTGTCTGGATCGTTCAAGAGACTGTGTTATCTCGCAAAGCTACTATACGATACGGCCCGCTTTCGGCACCCTGGTCAATGTTCGCCAGAGCCGCTACTAATTATATTCAACGACGTCACAGCCAGTGCCTGGATTTGTCTGGTACTCTTCAAGGCCAGGACATTTTGAATCACTTCAGCAACTTTGTTCTTCGTATTGAGGATATCAGACTTCAATACCACGCTCGCTCAGACAGTGGGACAATATTGCAGCTGCTCTGGAAATATAGGCCGCTCGAAGCGACTGAGAAGCGGGACAAGGTTTTTGCCCTTCTTGGGTTGACTACCAACTGGCAAGGTTTGCCACCATTATTACCCGATTACACATCGGATCCTCCTGCAGTCTTTACGAACACAACAGTAAGCAACATACAACGAGCAGGTTCTCTAGCAGTTCTTGCAGGAGACCTTGAAGCTGTGCTGAACCGCAAGCGACTAAGTGATATTCCTTCCTGGGTAATGGATTGGTCACTCCCATGTCTGCCGGTTGAGATCGAAAGAGTAAACTCCCTCCACATGTACAATGCCTCCGCAGGTTGCAAGGGAACCGTTCGATTCCACCCAAAAACCCAGCTTCTCGATGTTGAAGCCGTGTACATCGATAGAGTGGTAACCGCAGGCGAAGTTAGTCGACACGCCCAGATTAGCGACACATGTGCTGTCATACGGTCGTGGAATCTGCTCACTCAATCACCTGAGCGAGCGGAAAGTATTTACCCCAGTGGTGGAACATACGAAAATGCATTCTGGCGAACTCTCGTTGGAGACCTAATACGTACCAACCCTGCTCCAGACACTCACCGCGGCCAAGAAGCCTATCGGCGTGCGACACCAGAGAATTATGAGGCTTCTAGGGCATGGAGCATGTGGTCTCGCTGCATATCTCGCGACACGTTCAGCCGTGCTGCGGCATTCAGCCAACGCGATCTTGATGAAGGCATTTCAGGAATTCATTACGCTCTCAAGACAGCGACGACATCTCGACGTTTCTTTCTTACTACCTCCGGTTACATGGGACTCGGACCAAAGACGACTGCTGAGGGCGACCATGTTTATGTCTTCAAAGGCAGCAACGTTCCTTTTGTGGTTCGGCCAGATCGATCCGTATCCATTGGTGACGACGGATGGACAACTCTTGTTTCTGGTGACGACAATGTGGCCCAAGAACATGCCCATAGTACGGAAAGCCGATCATTTGAATCTTTTCAAATGGTTGGTGATTGTTTCGTCTATGGTGTAATGGATGGCGAGGTTCTTGAGAAACCAGATGTCCGATTCCAGAATATCTTCCTTGCTTGACGCCTGTTTGTTTTTCAATTTTATCTCATTGGCTTGGTAACATGCATTCAATTGTTACAATTGCAATGGATAAAGCAGAGAATTACTGATTGACGCAGTGATATTCATCGATCATATGCTGCGTACGGCTAGTCCTTTACGTAGTCCTTTACTCGGCATAGCACATTCTCTATCCTAAGCCAGGCTGGATAAACTGTCCTTGATCCTCACCGGTGCAGCCTGATGCGCAATCAATCTACCAGAAGCTGCTACATGAAACCTCTTAGCATTGATTGAAGAGTTAGGTGGCTTGTGGCTGTGCACACCTGCCTGTTTTGCCGAGAAGCGTGCTCTCGTTAAGAACACCTCACTCCTGACTGTGTCTTCGTCGCTCCTCATCGCCGAGTTCTTCTTTTCCAGTCACTTCGCATCTTCGCATGATACGACCATAAACACCTCCGGTGCCCAGTGGAACAACAACACAGTCCATTTCCGAAGAAATTCCCAGTCATTACAAGGCTAGCGCTTAGTGCCAACACTTCAGCGCAACTCCCATAGTCGCATGATAGCAACACTTCATAAGACCCTAAGTCATGAAAAGTCCCTACGCTACGGCCCCACTCAATCTGGATCCTTCAACGCCTCAATTCAGACTGCTTAAACTGCACCCAAGAACATCGAGCTCTACAATCTCGTGCACTCTGAGCTCTTACTTATTCGACGGGCATCACCCCGCCTACAAAGCGCTTTCCTACACGTGGGGGCTAAAAGCGAAACCTCATTCAATATTACTCAATGGAATCGAGTCCCATGTTGGTCGCAGTTTGTGGACGTTTCTAGACCAGATGTGTCTGCAAGGTCAACATGGGGTCTATTGGATCGACGCGATTTGCATTGATCAGGATAGCACCCTAGAAAAGAACCACCAGGTACAAATGATGAGACGTATATACAGTACCGCTGAGAAGGTAGTAGTCTGGTTAGGTGAATCCAATCAAGACGAGATGAGTGACACAGCCATGGGTCTATTAGCTGGCCCAATTTCATGGGTTGAAGCCGATACCCCCACCTCACCCGGTCATATTCACGGTCCAAAATTCATGTCCATATTATCCATTTTGGAAAGAGATTACTGGAGCAGAATATGGATCGTACAGGAAATCATGGTTGCCAAACGAATTTTGGTATATTGTGGATCAAAGAGTTTGGAATGGCAGTCTTTGACAGATTACATGACCTACCTTTCCGAAGAGTCCGAGAAACGGTGGAAAGGCCGAGAAGATGTACGATTTGAATGGGACAATAGAGCTCTGCAGCTCATCTACGCCAAAGAGCACGCCCGGACCACCGAAAAGAAAAGTACTCTTGCCGAACTGCTCACATTCTACACACACTACAAAGCTACGAACGTCCTTGACAAGGTGTACGCATTATGCGGGCTTGCAAGTGACGCTGACAAAGTCATCATCGATTACGATATTTCCCCAAGAGATTTGGTTACTCACGTTATTGATACAGCCCCTTATAATTGTTCGGAACTTCATTCAGAACTTCAGTTACATCACCGTGCACGGGCTGTGTATGGGACTTTGGGATTTGATGTCAGGGAATACACCAGCGGTGATTTTTGCAAAAGGTAGAGAGTGTAAGAGATGGCGTAGTATGGAAATGGATGCATTTAATCGGGAAAATTCATAGTAGCCGTTTCTACATTTAAAGATACATGGGAAACGATTTATGGAGACGATACCTACCTTTCTCCAAGTTCGAAACAGCCGTTTCTTGCGTAGCACAAGCCTTGAGCTTCTATTTTACAGCTAAGGCTTTGCGTATATACTGTGCTTTATCTGTCCACGCTGAGACTGTAAATCTCAGCCTAAGGAGTACGATCTTTGGGTAAAGCATACCCAGTCTCTTTCCGATAAGGATACTTATCCGTCTGGTGTACCAACCTTCCCTTGACCCAGACGGCGACCGTATTCCGATCATCACCGCTATACACCCACTTCTCCACCTTGTCTGGCCAGCTTTCCCAACCAAAGACATCGACGGGTCCTTCCTCAAAAATGCCATTTTCATTGCCATAATCGCCAACAGAACCCAGGTTGATCATTTGCGCATCCCACTCCTTGCCTACTTCAAAACCTCCGACCTTGTCCTCGAGACCCACGACTGCCGCTCCACCCCGAGTAGCAAGATACAAGGCTTCTTCGGTTGACAGCTTAGTAGAGTCAGATGACGTCTGGATGCAAAGGTGTCTAGACACCCATATCGCTTGCCGAACATTTTCCAGAATCGAAGGCGAGAAACCACCAGAAACATCGGTACCCAGACCGATCGTATGGCCCTCATCTAGCAAATCACGAATGGGTGCGCACCCGGACGTGATCGCCGTGTTGGATGCAGGGCAGTGACTAATCTTACTCTTTCTGTCGAGAATCATCTTGCGCTCATCCTGCCCCAGATGGACACAATGCGCCAGGATCGTCTTTTCAGTCAGCAAACCATGTGTATCGTATACATGGGCATAGCTTTCACTCTCGGGGAATAAGCTCTTGACCAGCTCGATCTCGCCCTTATTTTCAGAAATGTGAGTCTGAACATGTGCATCTGTCTCTTGTGCCAGTCGCCCCATGGCATTCAAGCACTCCGCTGTACATGACGGAGCAAACCGAGGTGTGATGATTGGTTTGACGATTTCTCCTTTGGGATCGATGGACCGGATGTACTCGATGCTCGCTTTTGAGTCCGCATAGCTCTTTTCCGCGCTCTCGTCTCGGTAGTAATCTGGACTCAGATCGCTGTTCATACAAACTCTGCCCACTAGCGCTCTTTGGCCGCGTGCCAGGCAAATGTCTGCAAGCGCGTTGGTAGCAGGTACGTGGATGGTGGCGTAGTACGCTGCTGTTGTGGTTCCGTGGGATAGGGTCCTTGACACAAAGTTCATATACACACGGTACGCACGATGTAGATCAGAGAAGGAGGCTTCAGTCGGGAACGTGTACTTCTGCAACCAATCCAACAAGGTGGTTTTACCAAAAAGCCCTGTATTTGGGTGCTGTGGTGCGTGAACGTGAGTATCGATGAATCCTGGGAAGAAGAATCCTCGGTCAGCGTTGCTGATGGCGATGACCTTGGCCTCGGTCCAGACGGATTCTAACGCGGAAAGAAGAGATTCCAGGGACGTGACGTTCCGGTTCACGAAACGAATGATGCCATTGGAGTCGACGCCGATGGCGCCATTGGGTTCGATTTCTAACGTGCTGAGAGATGTGCTGTGTACGAAAGGACCCAGGTAGATGGTGTTTGGTATGGGAGTTGATGCTGCCATATTTCTTGTGATCTCAAGATACGTCTTCCCCCTCTTTCCTTGATTGGACTCTGAAATCGCCGCTTAGGAAAACGGGAACTATGCAGACTATTCTTGCCACTGAAGTTGGAGGATCAAGTCGGATCTAGGTACCGGGACGTCCGCGGATGATTTATGGTTTGGCCCTTTTCTACGAGACAGGAGAAGTATAACCAAATGTGAAACAAGTGCAAGAGAGATTGGTAATAGAGGTTTGTAGAAACTCAAAATTCCAGCAATTCAAGTGCACGAATTGAAGAGGGACAGCATGCGTCCTTTATCAGTTGCTGAGAAGGGATGGCGGCTTAGATGCGGTTTAGCGGGGGATCGCTAGTATCTACCACGTGGAGCCGACCGGGGGAAGCTAGGTACATCTGAGGCTATCGGCGTCCTCCGATCAGCCTTCACTACCACCCATTTCAATTAGCAAAAGGAAAACATGGAGGGGGACGAGGCGTTTGCCCTCGCTTCTTCACACATGTTGGACCCCACCCCTCACACGCCGCCAGGGTGGGAAGCAATCGGAGCCAAAAAAAAAAAAGAAGTTTACATGTTTCGTGGACTAAATGGACTGCCTGCCACACCCTTCACGCTCGGCAATGCAACACTAGCCCTTTCGTCGTGGCTATCACCCATTGCTTTCTCATAGTCTTTCCACATCTGCACACATCCGGTCTTTCTTTTTCCACCGGGTACAAGCAACGCCTGGATATCCCCCTATTTACCATACCTGAAAAACTCCGCAATAGCTTTCTTCTCAAAAGCAGAACACAACATGCCTACATCTCTCATCCAAGGAAGAGCCGCTATTCATAACAGAGCACGCGTAGACATGACTATAGGCTGTAATCGTGGATAGCTTGCGGGCCTTGGTCGTTGTAATCTGGGCGGGTCATGTAGCCCTTGGACTGACCCTGGTCGACAACGAAGATGACCTTGGCTGCAACCTGGGCGCCTAGGAAGGTTGACTCGTCAAATCCGACCTCTTTGAACTCGGGAAAGTATTCTGGGGGCTTGACAAATTTGACAGACGTGGGCGTTTGCCCATGCGAGGAGTGCAGGTTGTGTGACATGCTGGGCATGCTGCCGTGAGGCATCATGTGCTGTGTCTGCGCTGTGGTAGCTGCTAGTAGGAGTGGGTTGACTTGAGAACTGCCGTGTGGACCAAGTTGGAGTTGTGGAGTGTTAGTTCCAGTTCCTGCAGGTGTTGAGACATTGGATGGGATCTCAGATGTGAAGATGGTGGCTGATGAGGGTGAGACCAGATATTTAGTTTGGATGGTCTGTATGAGAGACTCTCTGAAGCCTAAGCGCATGTCAGTGGGCTATGAAGAGATTGTTGGGTATGTGAATATTGTAACTTACCTCGCAACTTCGCTCCATTACCGCAGACGATCAACTGGTCCCAGAGGTCGCTTCGTTTGCCAACTTCATCGACTGATGAGATTACCCTGTATACAGCATCCGCAATCTTCTCCAAGGTGCCGTTTCCATCTGCCATAAATCGCTCACTGCCAACCTCTATTTCGCGTCTTATTGAGCCTGACCGCCTGGCGTTGTCAGAGTCACTAGTGCCGTTTGCCTCGGTTGTAGAAGTAGGCTCGCCGTCTTCCTCGTTCTCATTTGGCTTCCTGCTGGGACCTTCATCCAAAGCGCCCTTCGCATCAGCCATCTCCTGGGTGTTTAGATTCATGTTCTTCAGGGTGTCCAGGAGCGCATGATCCTCGTACAGGAACGTGGCCTTTTCGAGTTTGGAGTTTGGAAGTTTGACCGGCTTGTTTGCTTGCGGGGCTGGGGCACCCTTCTTTTTAGCATTGGCCTTCTCTTGCTTTTCTTTCTCCTTCTTAGCAAGGTACTCCGACATCTTGCCACCAGCCACGATGCTAGCAACATCCAAGACTCCTTCATCTTCGCCAGTTCCTTCTTCCCCAACCTCGGTGTCTATGCCAGGACCCCGTGGGACATTCCCGATTGTAGCTGCTGCTGCTGCGCCAGATCCTGGGGCTCCAGTGGAGGCTGCTGCCGCGGGGTTGGTTATGCTGTCCGCAACAGGCGCATCTGCTGATCCTGGTAGTGGGACTCCTGGAGGCAGAAGCTCGCAAATAGGCGATCTTTTAAGCTGTTCGCACATGTCGCGGTTGAAGCCTTTGGGTTTCAGTTTGGCGAGGAGACCCTCGGTGAAGGCTTCGCCTCCACAACCTGCCAGCGATATGACCCTACCCTGTGTATGTGGGATGAACTCGCTGACAGCAGTTACGTCTGCCTTGTCTTTACCGACATCGATGACAGTCGCCGTATGCACACCGTAAGCCCATGTCGTCGCAAGTGCCGCGTCCATCAAGCCAAAAGCGGGAACCTTGAATTTCTCAAAGAAGAACTGCGTGAGCTTCTCGTGCTCTCGAGGCGTCCATGCTGGCTGGGCAATGAGGAGGATCGGGGTGTGGAAGGGCGGATTTAATGAGTTGTAGACATGAGTGATGAGGGCGAAGAAGCATGGCCAGTCGACGATTCTGCCTTGCTGGATGGGCCATATCGCGCCCTCTTCGGAGACGCGATCCTCTTCCCATAGCACTTCGTCTTCGCCCTCGGTGGGCTTATCTTCCTGCTGCGCCTCGTTTTTGGTGTCGCCATTTTCCGCGGCTGGCGCGTCCTGCTTTCTTCTGATCTTGTATGGCTCGAATTCCCCCTCTTTCTCGGCAGGGAACATACATGAGCGCAGGCGGAGGCGCGCCGGGGTGAAAGACTCAGGCAGGCCCAGCTGCGCAACAGTCGTCTCTGAGCCGGGCGAAATTATCTGCAGTGTATTAGCACATGCGCCGAACGAAGAGCAAAGCATGCGGAACTAACGATAATCTGGTCATCCTTGAAGGGTGGCATGGCTGCGCAATTGGTGAGAGATACAAAAGCTCCGGCGCGTGCAAGAGCTCTAGGCCAGTCGACCGCGGTGGACTTCGCGACTGCGGCGCTAACCGACGCACGGGCGCGCGCGGGTGGTCTTCACAAGCAAGCTGGCAGCACCCCCACATGATGCCAGTGTCTCTCAATTGCGTTCCCGAACGTTCCAACGTGCCCTCGCAGCGGCTCACGATGGGGCTTCAGTCTTTACGGCAAAATATTAGTACCGATCAGGAGCTCTGCTCGTGACACGCCCATTCCTGGCCACACACTTCCGTTGCCCAACATGACCTCCATGGCAGCCTCGGGTACGGCGGCCTCGCAGGCACTCGCAGAAGCCTCCAAAGTAGCCATCTCCAGCGCAGCAGAGGCTCTCTCCACCTCTATAATGAGTGTCAAGGCCGCCGACGGCCCACGTTCGTCCAACTTTGGTCTTCTGGGTCGTGTCATTCTTTCTATCTTCAGCGTACTGCCCACCGTCCTATACTGGGTTACATATACCTTACCGGCATGGCTGTTTACGCTCTTTTCCATGAGCCTGACCTTCACCATGAACTTCACCACTTTGTACGTTCCCCGGACGGGTCCATGGCTTTTGCTGAATCAATTTCCAGGATGCTTGTTGTGGTTTTCGTCGTGTCCACCATCAGTTACTTTGTGAGGTACCGGTACATGACCATGTATGCGAGACTACCGCCTGAACCCCAACGTGAGGAACCGCAGGTCGAGGTGTTTCCGGATAGTGCCGAAACCGACTCCAAGAGGGGCTTGTCTAACTACCTTGATGAATTTTTGAGCGCGATCAAAGTTTTCGGTTACTTGGAGCGCCCTGTCTTTCATGAACTTACACGCACCATGCAGACTCGCCGACTGGCAGCTGGGGAAACCATTCTCTTGGAGGAAGAGAAAGGCTTTTGCCTAGTGGTGGATGGCTTGGTTCAAATTTTCGTCAAGTCGAATCGCGCAGAGTCTGATTCCGATGAAGACGAAATGGGCGATTCATCGCCTGGTAGCTCGGCCCAGCAAGGCCATCGGCAGGGCTATCAGCTCCTCACGGAAGTCAAAAATGGGGCGCCCATGTCGTCCTTGTTCTCTATATTGTCCTTGTTTACAGAAGATGTCAAGCTGCGTCATGACGAAGATGATCTTGCAGAGTCCAGTCTACCGACATCGCCCCGTGGACAAACGATACCGCCCATGTCTCGTACCAACAGTTTTGGTTTGGACAGTTCCAGACCACAAACCCCCCGCGAGGTTCCAGAATCCAAGTTGAGACATCGAAGAACATCCACTCTAAACAGCCCAACGGCAGGAGGACGACTCGAAAGCGTACCGCCCCTGTCGTTGGACATGGATGGATTTGCCGATGAACGTCCCAACCAAACCAAAGCTCAAAGATCAACTTCACGCAACACGAAGGTCAAGTCTTCTCACCCAGACATTGTTGCGCGCGCCACTGTAGACACAACAATTGCCATCATCCCAGCCACTGCATTCCGTCGATTGACGCGCATATATCCAAAAGCGACGGCGCATATTGTACAGGTCATCCTCACGCGACTACAAAGAGTCACGCTTGCGACCAGTCATGAGTATCTGAGCCTAACAAACGAAGTGCTTCGTACAGAGAAGCTTATGAACAAATACACCATGTACGATCTTCCTGGCTTCCTGCGAGATGCCCCACTCGAGCGACTTAAGGAAAAGTTTGCTAAGGAGACGGAACGCATTGGTTCAGATGAAGGAATGAAAGGTATCGCGCTGCATAACCCTAGCGCTGGTCGCAGGAACAGATCGAGTGTTTCATTAAGACGAGGTACAGCGGCGCAAGCCCGCCTTGCCGCCGCGCGGGGTGCAAAACTCGACGCTGGCCCTAGAATATTGCCTACGGTCACCTCGCCAGACCAGGGACCACGCAATGATCGTATCAGTGCGGGCGATCTCTTGACCAACTCACAATTGCCACGAGGAACGGGTCGTAGTGGTCGCAACAGTTTCTCCCAGCCATATCAACAGGATCGTCGCGATGCTCGAACGCCACTGGATGCTAGCTCTTTCAATCCTTTTGCTTCTCCCTCCCTTCGACCCAAGACACTTCATCGACAAGAATCTATCGACGAGGCCACCGTTTTCAGGGAGTCTATCCTTGGCTGTATGTTCAAGGCCATTGGACTCACCAATCCGGAAAACCCAATGCCTCGGCCGACCGCATCAGTAGAGCAATCACCTCAGCTTGTATCATTCGATGCTAGCCGCCAGAAGGCTGTTTTCACAAACGCGTTCGGCTTCATCGACCCCTATGCGGCCTCCCGAGATGGGGATACCGAGTCCATCGCATCCGCTTCAGGCCTATCGAATATGAGCGCTGCAGGGTCACATAATATTGTTGAAGAACTCGTAAACGACGTAGAGATTGTCTTCTTTCCCAAAGATTCCGTTCTCGTGGAGCAAGGCGAACGGAACCCTGGCTTGTATTATGTGATTGACGGGTTTCTCGATGTGAGTGTGGCAGTGGAAGAAGAAACACCCGACAATGGCACGCTCGGAAATCTTCCCAGTGGCCCTGGATATACTGAAGATGAGCTCTTTGGCGCCCCACTCCGGCCAGTCAGCTCGAATACTCCTTCACGCTCTGGTGTTGACAACATGAAAAAGAAGCGGTCAAGGCGAAGCCTATTCATGACAAAACCTGGTGGTCTAGCAGGATATCTTGGAACAATATCGTCAAATCGGTCTTTTGTTGATGTTACTGCTAAGACCGACGTCTATGTAGGTTTCCTGCCACGTGCAGCCATTGAACGGATTGTGGAGCGCTATCCAGTTGTGCTACTTACAATGGCTAAGCGTCTGACGACCCTCCTACCGCGTCTGGTCCAGCATATCGACTTTGCTCTCGAATGGGTTCAGGTGAATGCTGGACAGGTCATATACAATCAAGGCGATGAGAGTGACGCAATTTACATTGTCTTGAATGGACGACTGAGAGCAATTCGCGACGCTGAGAACAACGACGTCAAGGTTATTGGCGAATATGGCCAAGGCGACAGTGTTGGTGAGCTTGAAGTGCTTACTGAGTCCTCGCGTCCTGGGTCGTTGCATGCAATTCGGGATACTGAACTCGCAAAGTTCCCAAAGACGCTATTCAATAGCCTTGCTTTGGAGCATCCTGGAATTACCATCAAGATCTCAAAGATCATTGCTTCACGGATGCGAGCTTTGGTCGATGATCCGTTACATGAACAGAGTAAAGAGCGGAGTGGCAAGGCCACGCGAGCGAACGTGTCTTCGACAATCAATCTTCGCACAGTTACTGTTCTTCCGGTCTCTGCGGGAATTCCAGTGGTAGACTTTGGAAGCCGTCTCGTCAATGCACTTACCCAGATCGGTCTTCCCCAAGGGGTAGTCTCCCTTAACCAAGCTGCCATTCTCAACCACCTTGGAAGACATGCCTTTAGCCGAATGGGCAAGCTCAAGCTTTCACAGTATCTTGCCGATTTGGAAGAAAGGTACGGAATGGTGATATATATTGCCGACACACCAGTGAAGTCACCTTGGACGCAGACATGTATCAACCAGGCCGATTGCATTCTTCTTGTAGGATTGGCAGAGTCTTCGCCAAATATTGGCGAATATGAGCGCTTTCTGCTGACAACGAAGACGACTGCTCGAAAGGAGCTAGTGCTTCTGCATTCGGAAAGATATTGCGCTTCTGGTCTAACACGAAAGTGGCTAAGAAACCGGCCATGGATTAACGGCAGCCATCACCATATCCAGATGTCGTTCCGGGCGACATCAGAACCCGTTCATCATGCCGGTCGACGTTTTGGAAATGCACTCAAGCAAAGAGTGCAGGTAATCCAAGCAGAGATACAGAAGTACACCTCCAGAAAGGTCCGCCAAACGCCGCTGTATTCTGCAGACACACCATTCAAAGGCGACTTCCATCGGCTTGCACGCCGACTATGCGGTAGATCGGTTGGACTTGTGTTAGGCGGCGGCGGTGCCCGTGGCATTGCACACATTGGCATTATCCGCGCACTTGAAGAGGCAGGCATTCCAATTGATATTGTAGGAGGCACGTCTATTGGTAGTTTCATTGGTGCTCTGTACGCTTGGGACGCAGACGTGGTTCCCATGTATGGCAGAGCGAAGAAGTTTTCAGGACGCATGGGCAGCATGTGGAGATTTGCACTTGATCTCACATACCCCTCGTAAGTGTTGGGTGACTTGTAGTGGGATTCATGCTAACTGCAAGCAGTGTTTCGTACACAACCGGTCACGAGTTCAATCGTGGTATCTTCAAGACTTTCGGCAACTCACAAATCGAAGACTTCTGGCTTGAGTTCTATTGCAACACAACCAACATCAGCAAGTCAAGGTCAGAGGTCCACACGTCAGGCTATGTGTGGCGCTACGTTCGCGCGTCCATGTCGCTTGCAGGTCTGCTGCCGCCACTATGTGACGACGGCAACATGCTTCTTGATGGAGGCTACGTTGACAACTTGACTGTAGCGCATATGAAAAGTCTGGGTGCAGACATCATCTTTGCAGTTGACGTCGGCAGTCTTGACGACAATGCGCCACAAGCATTTGGCGATTCGCTAAGTGGCTTCTGGGCAACCTTTAATCGGTGGAACCCATTCTCAAGCTTCCCCAACCCCCCTACATTATCAGAGATTCAATCCCGACTCGCCTACGTATCCAGCATTGATGCGCTGGAGCGAGCGAAGAACACGCCGGGATGCAGGTACATGCGGCCACCAATCGATCCGTACGGCACGCTCGACTTTGCGAAGTTTGACGAAATCTACGAAGTCGGGTACAAGTACGGTGCGTTATCAGAAATCGGGCCGGCGATAAAATTTTCGGTGCTAACAGTTTATACAGGCAAAGAGTACTTAGCGCAGCTGCGTGAGCAGGGAGTGCTTCCTGTGACTGAAGAGACGGAGAAGGAGAAGAATCTCCGTCGGACAATGGCACCACGACGGGCGAGCATTTAGCGGGCTTGCGCAATGCCCAGGCGCTGCGGAGTAGGCGGGCGGCGGACTATGTGGATATCAAGTAATAGAAAGCACGGGACGCAGCATAGATTTGCCCAATGGGTGCTAGGAATACGTGCGGATGCAAGGACAGTCACCTTGGGGTTTAGTGGGCGCCTCCCCGCTGGCTCGACCGGGGCCACGCCTGCGCTTATCGGCTCGGCCGCCAAACCACTCGGCGGATAATGACGGGTTATCTTGCGTGCGCTGATAGATAGTCGTCCATGGCGCGCTGAACCAAAGAAAAAAAAAAGTTTCGAGACACCGCGAGCCCTCTGAGTTTTCTTCACTTCTGCAGCAGCAGCCTCTCCTTGTCGGCTGTGGCACGTCCAGGTCGTACGCGCCCACCATTGACGTTGAGGGCAAACACTACCCCTCGCAGCACTCACTCACTACCTCTACACCCACACAGCAAACATGAGGACCGCGTGTCTTCGGGCTGCTAGCAGTGCTAGCCGGCTCACACGAACGTCGTGTTTAGCCCAGCTGTCTCGCCCACAACTCACAGGCAGCTCATCACGAGTAGTTGCCTACCAAACTCACCAGTCGCTTCAGAAGCGCGCATTCCAGCATGCCACAACCTCACAGGCAGCCGCTGCTGCTGCTGTCGAGGCCGCAGACGATGTGTTCGATACCCCGCCTCAGCAGACTGCTTCCGCGAAGCCATTCGAGGCGCTCGATACTTTTCCCCGCCGACACATTGGCCCATCTGCTGAGGCGGCCGAAGCCATGCTCCAGGCCCTCGACCCACCCGTGGGCAGCCTGGATGAGTTTGTCGAGCAAGTCGTTCCCGCCGATATTCTGTCTGGCCGGGAACTGAAGATTGGAAAACTTTCACAGCACCAAGACAGCCAATGGCAGAACAACGGCGTGCCCGAGTCGATTTTCCTTAGCAATGCAAAGCAAATCATGGATCAGAACAAGCCTGGCACAAGTCTTATCGGACAAGGATACTACGGCACCAAAGTGCCAGAGGTGATTAAGAGGAATGTGCTCGAGAATCCCGCATGGTACACAAGCTACACACCATACCAGCCTGAAATCAGCCAAGGGCGCCTGGAGTCACTACTAAACTTCCAGACCATGGTGACAGATCTGACGGGCCTCAGCATTGCAAATGCATCAGTCCTCGATGAGCCTACCGCCGCTGCCGAGGCCATGACCATGTCCATGGGCATGATGCCGCTATCCAAGCAGAAAAACAAAAACAAGGTCTTCCTCGTCTCGGACAAGTGTCACCCACAGACGCTTGCCGTTCTGCAATCCCGCGCTGAGGGCTTTGGTATCAAGATCGAGGTTGCCGACGTGCTCAAGGACAACAGCAAGCGGGTGGAGGAGATTGGTCAAGACCTAGTCGGTGTATTGGCCCAATACCCAGACACAGATGGAGGTGTTAACGACTTCCGCGGACTCTCGGAGAAGGTACACAAGACCGGTGCCCTCTTCAGTGTAGCCACTGATCTGCTCGCTCTTACTCTGCTCACTCCACCGGGAGAGTTCGGTGCCGACATCGCTTTCGGAAACGCACAGCGCTTTGGTGTCCCTCTGGGTTTTGGTGGACCACATGCTGCCTTTTTTGCCTGCGACGAGAAGTACAAACGCAAGATTCCCGGTCGCTTGATCGGTCTTTCCAAGGACAGGCTCGGTAACCCGGCAGCACGTCTTGCACTGCAGACTCGCGAGCAGCACATTCGTCGCGAGAAGGCAACTAGCAACATTTGCACGGCACAGGCTCTTTTGGCTAACATGAGCGCCATGTACGGTGTTTACCACGGACCCAATGGTTTGACTGCGATTGCGAAACAAGTTGTTGCCAAAGCCCGACTCATCCAGCAAGCCATTGTAGACAACGGCTTCAAGACTGGCCAGCGCGGAAAGATGGACAACGCTCCTGTCATGTTTGACACTTTTGTCGTGGAGACGGGAGACAAGACGGACGGAATCATTGCTGAGCTCGAGAAGAAGGAACTCCTCGTCCGAAGAGTCGATGATGCACATGTTGGTATTTCGGTTGACGAGACGACGACCGCGCAGACCATCACCAACCTTCTCGGAGCATTCAGGAAATTTGGCAAAGGCGATCAGACATCATTCAGTGAGCCGGTAGACACTGAGCTTCCCGCGCCGTTCAAGAGAACCAGCCCGTTCATGACTCACCCTGTTTTCAACTCACACCACTCCGAGACAGAGCTTCTTCGATACATTAACCACTTGTCTTCAAAGGACCTCTCGCTAGTGCACTCTATGATTCCTCTCGGATCTTGCACCATGAAGCTCAACGCCACCGCCGAGATGGCTCCCGTTTCGTTTGACACTGTTTCCAACCTCCACCCCTTCCTGCCCCTGGAGCGCGCCAAAGGATACACAGAGATGATCAAGCAACTGGAGGATGATCTGGCTGACATTACTGGTTTCCACTCTGTCTCTCTTCAGCCCAACTCTGGGGCGCAGGGCGAGTTCACTGGTCTTCGTGTCATTCGCAAGTACCTTGAGCAACAGCCTGGCAAGAAGCGTGACATTTGCTTGATTCCCGTCTCTGCTCACGGTACCAACCCTGCCAGTGCCGCCATGTGCGGTATGCGTGTTGTGCCCATCAAGTGCGACCAGGCGACTGGTAACCTTGACATGGCAGATCTCAAAGCCAAGTGCGAGAAGCACAGCGAGGAGCTCGGTGCTTTCATGGTCACATACCCCAGTACTTTTGGTGTATTCGAGCCCAGCGTCAAGGAGGCTTGTGACCTTATCCATCAACACGGTGGTCAGGTCTACATGGATGGCGCCAACATGAACGCCCAGATTGGTCTCTGCTCGCCAGGTGAGATTGGCGCTGATGTGTGCCATCTCAACCTCCACAAGACCTTCTGTATTCCCCACGGTGGTGGCGGTCCAGGTGTTGGACCCATTGGTGTCAAGGAGCATCTTTCGCCCTTCCTCCCAGGTCATCTTCGCGGTGAGACTGGCGGCGAACAAGCTATCCACCCTGTCAGTGGTGCCCCATGGGGCAGCGCCAGTATCCTCCCCATCAGCTGGGCTTACATCAAGATGATGGGTGCGGTTGGTTTGACTCAAGCCACCAAGATTACTCTCCTCAACGCAAACTACATTCTCTCCCGCCTCAAGCCCCACTACCCCATCCTCTACACCAACGACCAAGGCCGCTGCGCCCACGAGTTCATCCTCGACGTACGCGGATTCAAAGCAACTGCTGGCGTTGAAGCCATTGACATTGCCAAGCGCCTCCAAGACTATGGATTCCACGCCCCAACTATGAGCTGGCCCGTTGCCAACACGCTCATGATTGAGCCTACCGAGTCAGAAAGCAAAGCTGAGCTCGACCGTTTCTGTGATGCCCTCATCTCCATCCGCCAGGAAATCAAGGAAATTGAGGACGGCAAGCAACCTAAGGAAGGAAATGTGCTCAAGATGAGCCCACATACCCAGCAGGATCTCATCACTGCTGAATGGGACAGGAGTTATTCGCGTGAGAAGGCAGCATACCCGCTGAGCTACCTCAAGGCAAAGAAGTTCTGGCCGTCGGTCGCAAGGTTAGACGATGGTATGTTTTATTTTCCCCTTTTCCATCTTGTCACAAGAATATCAAGCTAACATGAACAAATAGCCTACGGTGACACAAACCTCTTCTGCACCTGTGCACCCGTCGAGGGCGAGGAGAGCGACATCACTGGTGCCGCTGCGCCAAACCCTACCTAGGCCCCTTTCTGCCTCATTCTTCCTACAAATGCGGTGATTCCGCCTCCTTTTCTTCCTCGCCACGAATAACGAGTCCTCTTTCCTCCCTATGTATTTTTTCTTCAACAAACCACCACAGCGACTGGTGTTCCGGCGTCCTATACTCCCTGTTCTTGTCTTTTTTCCCTTACCATTCCTATGATTCCAAGACCTTTCAACATGGTCTCTGGGGGACGTAGGTTTCAATCGGAGTTGGTGGGGAGGGAGATCTATCCTCCCTCTTTCCTCTGACTCCCTGCATGCATTGACGGCGTTATTTTTAACTCGAAGCTTGGTATGACGATATTTTATATACATATATGTGTGTCTGGAGAGATGGTCACGGGCGAAGATACAGTAGGCAGATTTAACAGTGGCATTTTAGAGATTTTAGTTACTAAGGCATTCCTACCCGGTACATGACTGTGATGCTAGGTTGAAGTATATATGACGTGTGGATGTACCGTGAAACTGTGATTTGAGGATAATACCTAATGCGACAGTCAGGCGTAGAGGCAAGGAGTACCATAGCAGGTATGAGAGACAGAGACACTTACGCGAAGACATCGTCATTGCACTCATACAAAACGAACAAGAACCAGGAGACTGAGAATAATCGACATAAATTTTCAGGTAGAGTAGAGAACAACAAGAAGAATA
>JAODYC010000054.1:115732-137044 GCA_026262405.1 Curvularia hawaiiensis
GAGGAAGAAGAAGAAGAACCTGGACGGTAACGGAGGCTTAGTAACCTTGGTTGTTCAATAAATCATTGTTTGATTAGAAACTAGCTTCGCTACTATCCGCTCAACTCAAGCATCTGGACTAGCAGCACCCTCAAACCTTTGTCTCAACTGTGACATCGCCAACCTTCTTCTCTTCCCGTTCCATCTCCTCAGCGATCACATCAGCAGGAATACGGTCTGGTGTCTGGTTGACCAAGACAAGCATTGGGCCGAACGCCAACGCCATCAATCCAAATGTGACGCAGAAACCGATCATCGGGGATGTCTTGATCTGAGTGTTCATGCCGTATGAAATGGCCTGACCAACGGCTTCGAGAGCACGGAATGCAGCTCCATTGCGGACGTTTGCTGTGTATTGTTAGTTTCTAGCATCACAAACAAGAAATGAGGATAACAAACCTTGAGCATCAGTCGCAAAGGAAGAGAGCAACCAGTACATGTACGACTGCGATAACGGGCCGGTTGTCTGAACAAAGAAATACGGAAGAAAGGTTCGCGCATAACTTGAATCATCCCAGTCAATCTTTCCAGGGTTGTGGCTGTTGAACTCGGCCTGGATGATGATTGACCAGATGTAAACACCGAGGTTCAAAAGAACAACCGTCAGGAGACCAAGCTGAGCTCGACGGCGCTGGCTGACACCCTTCAAGTCGAGGATGAAGCCCAGACCAAAGCATCCAACGATACAGAAGAAGGGCGATATCAAAGAAGAAAGAGCGCGAGAGCGAACACTGAAATATGTTGCAAGGTAAGTCGACCAGGTACCGCTGGTATCCCGTTAGCATATTCTCGTTCCAAAGAGTGAGCAGCCCTGACTAACCTGTAGAAGAAGGACCAGATAGCCCAAAGAGCCGATAGAATAATGAGCTTCGAAGTCATCGTGACCTTGATTTGCTTGAGCTCCTTCAGCGTGCCAATCTTCTCGGAAACGAGAATTCGAGTTCCATCTGAACGGACCACTCTTTCGAGGGGCGAGATGAGGAAAGCGAACGGCAGTGCCATACACTCGATGATGAGGAAGGCAATGTAAGTATCTGGCGTCACACCCCCAACGACACCCTTCTCGTGATTCTTTGAAAGACTAGGTAGTAAAAGTTTAGTGTCGAATTTGAAGGCTTATAACAGAAAAACTTACTTGATCGCGCCGCCTACCAATTGTCCCAGGTTACGGGCAACAATCCATAGAGCCAAGTACTTGCCACGGGATCCTGATGGAGCAAGAGACATGATTGTACCAGACTCAGCCACGTACCACGTCGCTGATCCAATACCCGTAAAAAAGCTGCCCAAGATGAGATACCACTGATTGCCAAATTTGGAGTTGCAGTAGTATGAGGAGCCTCGGATAGGGAACGAGCAGGCGCCGATGACGAGAGCCCATTTGGTGCCGAGCTTGTTGACGATAATACCGCCCAGGGCACAGCAAATCGCAAGCATGGTGTAGTTGATGGCTGTTGCAATGTTGGAGGTTTGCGGAGTAGCAAGACCACCTCCACCAAGACCAGCAATGGCGTCGGCCATGGCAGGACCACAAAAGGCTTGAATGCTGAGCAAAACCATCTGCGTCAAGCTGTTTTGCCAGACCCTCTTCCACAGTGGCACAGTCCGCGCATATTCTTCTTGATTGATCCTCTCGTCTGCGACTTGGTATGTTGAGGGCAGCGGGGCACTCCATGGGTCATCGCCCTTGGTACGTAGGGCATCATCGTCGCCACCGGCGTGGGTATTGGGCGGAGCAGCGTCGAACTTGGACATGTTGGGCAGTTTCCACAACGATGGCTAAAGTGAACAGCGGTCAAAGGACGGATGGAAGGTCGAGCTCTGAGCTGACTATCCTGGCGAAGTCGCACGCGACTCTTTATACACAACCTTGCTACTACAGCGGCTGCCATGCTCGCCTATCCAAACTATCTGATATCCCGGCTTATCTGTGGATCCCGGGGCTAAATTACCCCAACCCGGGGTAAAGCGAGACGTTCTATCCAGCTGATAGGTATTGTGGAGTCCCTAGTTTCGGTGTCATACGGAATGCCGAGGGCAACAACTGTTTTGGAGATCACTTCCACTAGGCCCAATGTGGAAATGCGAACAGTCGGGAAATGTGGAGGCAAAAGCTAAGCCCGCTAAGGCAAGGGATGTCGACGCTAGAAACCGGGAACAAGGCTTGCAAGGCTTGTCGTCGGGCCTTTGCGGTTGGAGGGCGTACGCGAGTCAGGCATAACATCGCTCCGCGGCTGCCTTGCTGTGTCAACGGGATATCAGCATGGCTGATATCGGATCGGGTGTAAGATAGACCCAGATTTCTGTTATCAGGGCGCTCCGATATCGACAACGTGAAGATATGTTGAGTGTTCCATTTCAGGAGAGACGGCAGCCCCTCTTCGATTGACGCTGTGCTGACGTCCGATGGGCTAACTTCATTGGGGCATTATAACAGTCGGGACCACGAAGCGAGAGCCAGGCGCCATCTCGTGGCCGAGCGTCAACCCCAGCCGACGGTACATGGAGCGGAAAGCCTCAATTACTCAATCAAAACTTGTTGGAGCTCGCATTTCAGCGGGGAGTATGCCTCGCCATCGTACCATCGAGCTGGTGGCGTGTGCAGACTTCATTGATACTTAACCGGCGGGCTTTGAGCCTGACCCGTTGTGGATTGCTTCTGATCACGACTTGCGCCTCTGTCCAACAAAACTTCAGCCATCCGCGAATCTGACCGCACATCCTCGTCATTCGACATGGCGCCCTCAAGAGCGAACACGTCTGTTATCGTCGTCGGTGGCGGCGGCACTATTGGCTCTTCGACAGCTCTTCATCTAGTCCGTTCGGGCTACACACCATCCAACATCACCGTTCTTGACACATACCCTATCCCGTCGGCGCAGTCAGCTGGAAATGACCTGAACAAGATCATGGGTATCCGCTTGCGGAACAAGGTTGATCTTCAGTTGAGTCTAGAAGCTCGGCAAATGTGGAGGGAAGATGATCTATTCAAAGAGTATTTCCACAATACTGGGCGAGTATGTACAGTCGGTAGAGCAGTTATTGGCAACTGGGAACTGACCAAAGACTAGCTCGATTGCGCACATGGGGAAGAGGGACTTGCAGATTTGAAGCAAGCATACCAAGCTCTGCTCGATGCTAATGCGGGTCTCGAAGAAACGACTGAATGGCTTGACTCGGAAGACGAAATTCTGAAGAAAATGCCTCTTCTGGACCGCGAGCAAATCAAGGGCTGGAAAGCAGTCTACAGCCAAGACGGGGGCTGGTTGGCTGCAGCAAAGGCCATTAACGCCATAGGCGTGTACCTGCGAGACCAAGGAGTTAGGTTTGGTTTTGGTGGTGCTGGGTCGTTCAAGCAGCCTCTTTTGGCTGAGGGAGTATGCGTCGGTGTTGAGACAGTTGATGGGACGAGGTACTACGCTGACAAGGTTGTGCTTGCAGCTGGTGCTTGGAGTCCTGTGTTGGTCGACCTTGAAGAGCAATGCGTTTCAAAGGTAGGTCTCTGCAAAAGATACTTGAAACTGAGATCTGACCTCGGTAGGCTTGGGTATACGCTCATATACAACTCACGCCTGAGGAAGCAGCGGAGTACAAAAATGTGCCTGTGGTGTACAATGGCGATGTTGGCTTCTTCTTCGAGCCCGATGAGAACGGCGTTATCAAGGTTTGCGACGAATTTCCAGGTTTTACGCGCTTCAAACAACATCAGCCATACGGTGCCAAAGCACCGAAACGCATCTCTGTGCCCAGATCAGCAGCGAAGCACCCTACAGACACTTATCCTGATGCGTCTGAGAAGAGTATCCGGAAAGCTATTGCAACTTTTCTGCCCAAGTTCACCGAGAAGGAGCTTTTCAACAGGCATCTTTGTTGGTGTACTGACACTGCTGACGCTGCACTACTGATGTGTGAGCATCCTGAGTGGAAAAACTTCGTACTTGCAACTGGAGACAGCGGGTATGTACCTCATCTTTTCGTACCATAATATGCACTGACCAGAATTTTGCAGTCACACATTCAAACTTTTGCCAAATATCGGCAAGCATGTGGTTGAGCTTCTCGAGGGCACGCTCGCGAATGATCTCGCCCATGCGTGGCGATGGCGGCCTGGTACCGGTGATGCACTGAAATCGAGAAGAGCGGCGCCGGCGAAGGACCTTGCAGATATGCCTGGCTGGAAGCATGATGATGTTGTGAAGTCGAAGCTATAGTTTTCTACAAACCTACAAAAGAGCTGTAGTTTCCATTTTTTTCTTGAACTACATTCTTAGCACTTACGACTCTCCTTCTCAAAGTAGTTGTAGTCATTGCAGCCACTTTCTATTTACTATATTGATAGCATATCTTGTGTGAACTAGTTTTAGTTTTCCGGGTTTACTGGTTGTTGAATAGCCACCATGTTACCTTTCCATACTCAAGAGCTCCGTTGTAAGCTACTTTTGCCCGCAGAAAACCATCGATCTCAGGAAATTTTCTGCTCAAAAGTTCGCCTATTCTAGAAGATGCTCATGTCCCTAGTTTCACCTCCAATACACCAACTTCTAAGATCCATTCTTCCCAAGTGGTCGTCTTCCAGTTCACCTTCGCAACAGATCATATCCCGCGAGCCCAAGAAGGTTCAACCAATTGAGCATCTATCAAGCGCGCTATGGAGCTCTCATCTTAGCAGTGACAGTATTTGGAAAATGCTCCAAGGGTCTGGGCCGAATGCTTCGTGGACGTGTATAACAGATGGGCCTGACCCGCAGGGGTATATCGTGGTCCATTTCTGTCAGTCCTTTCAAAAGCGTGAACGGTTCCAACTCCAGGCAAAGTGTGAGGCCGAGACTGGCGTCGAAAAAGGAGCCAATATCATCGAGATTGAGTGGCACGAACCATATGATCAAGAGGAAAAGGCCAAGTGTATGGTGGTAGTCTTTTCCAGGAATCTACTTGGTTGTCAGTTGGAGAATGTATCAGAAGAGCTTATGACGAATAACCAAGGCTGCCTTGGGAGTCCGCTTCTTCCCCAACTTTCCCTAACTATCCTCATCAGCGAGCCCCTAAGGGTAGATGAGGTGTTGAGAAAGGGGGGTTGCGTGTGTGAGCAATTGGGGGGATTGGAGGTTGCAGAGGGATAAGATCTATCGCGCCACAGACGAAACAATCGCCGACCATTTAGAAATATTCAAACGATAGATTCTTCGAGCTACGAGTATCTTCTTTGCTCCTTTTCTCGCCACCAGTAACAGTGAAGTATGCTGGACGGAAAGAGTAAAGCGTAACCATCAAATGGCCAACGTCAGGTGTGTTTGCTAGATTCGGCACAACTTTTGTCTCTGAACTCGCGACTGGCGAAGATGATTTGTAGAGAAAGAGAAGCTGCACAGAGCCGGCCTGGAGCAGTTGATGAGGAAAGATGCGAATTATGACTAGCTTGAGATGATTGAGAAGGTGTACCCACGCCTATGAAACGCAAGGAAATCATGATTTGACCCAACTGGGAGGAAGGATGAACAACCAGTTGCCTGTCCTCTGGACCTTTAGGTAACGCGAGTCTCCCCGTTTCACTCTTCCTCTCTTACCACACCGGTATCGTTTGTTATCCACCCATCGCTTTCGGACTCATATTCATCCCATCACTATAGCTACTACATTCAACACCTCCCGTTGTTACGTTTACAACTCTGTCCCTGTTGTCAGCAATGCAGGCGTTCCAGATTCAGCCACTTCACCTACAGCCAGACGAAATGTTCGTCAAAAGGTATAAACCACTAATACCATGGTTCTTGGGTGAATATCAGCAATCCGACGGCCAAGAAGTGCAAAAATTGCCCATCGGATTAGAAATTGCAGTCTTAGTACTCATCATTCTGTTCTTTCTCATTGGTGCTCGTCTCTGGTTTGTTTACCATTACTGGCGAAGTTCACCGCAACGCGTAGCAGTGAAAGACAGCACATTCTAGGAGAAACTTCGTGCGTTCTACGCCTATGCCAAGGAGTTTCCATGGCGAATATCCTCTGCGCGAAGATTTCGATTATTCTCTATACGAGCATGGCGAGCATCGCAGAATGCAAATCGGACCGGCGCAGCAGGACAACCTATCGAGCTTCAGGATGTCAATAGAGTCATCGAAGGCGTTGCACCTGGGGCGGACATTCGCGATGAGAACTATCCCAGCGATTCTCCTCCTCCATACGACTTTCCAGAAGCAGCCGGAGCCGTGGCGGAACCGACGCCGTGCACTGCGAGAGCAGGTCGCTGCCATCATTAAGTCACTTTGAAGACAGCGCTAATTGCCAGCGACATCGATCGCCTCCGCTTCGATAACGCAAATCCCGACACATTGAGGTAGTTAGAGGGAGCTGGGTGCGAGAAGACGGTATTGGAGTGGCATATTGCCGTGCTTACGAGTTTGGAATATGATGAGTGGGCTTTCTGGGCAGACAAGGGAAGGCTTATGGATAGTTTTTCTTTTTGGTCGCTTTTGTGTCTTTTTCAACATCAGATCTAGCCAGTAGAGGCTATAGCAATCAAGGTTTTCTTTGAGCATTTGAGTATGGCTGATTTTCTATGCATGCGGCGGAAGACGGTGTTTGGTTGCATAACCCATGAATGTGGTAGTGATGCTAGGTTTCCTACATAAGACATGCTTGGTGTATTGCCCTGAGCTGGTTCGTGTTAATGCGTCTTTGGAATAACTTGACCAAATGTTCTAAAGAGACTACAACGGTAATATTGATGGTTTCTTTCCATGAGAATGACTGGCTCTGTTACAACAGCTTGTAACAAGGGCAAAACTAGAAACTCGGCACCATGATCTATGACTCAAATAGAAGTACAAATAGCAGGGGCTGTGTATCACCGTCGCTTGAGACTGACTGATGTTTGTGTAGTCCTGATCGGCTATATGCGTACCATGTAACAGCGACGAGCCTAGGACGAGTAAGTCGGAACGCGCTAATGTGGGGAACCTCGGCATGTCCCAGGAAGTGATGCCGGGCGCGGTTGAGCTACTCCGCATTTCAAAATAGTTGCCATAAACTCTCGCAGTCCCTTTGTCTGAAGAAATTCAGTGTTCCAATATTATTAACTTGTAATCCACGTCCTATTGCTGTACTGTTGTAGAAATGTCGTCCTCCAAGCGTGTGGAGCAAATTGCTGGCCATCTCAACTACCCCAAGGGTATGTTGGCTGGTCAGACTGCCATCATTACTGGGTCCGGGCAGGGAATCGGCGCCGAGGCAGCGAAACTATTTGCAAAGGAGGGCGCAAAGGTCGTTGTTGCTGATGTAGACGCCGGTAAGTCAATCGGGCGCATGTCGAACATTGCAGTATACTGACACACATGCAGAGAAGGCCAAAGCCGTAGCCTCTGAGATCAACTCATTCGGCGGCAGCGCAATCGCAGTAGCAGGCGACGTGCTCGACGACGCCTACATCAAGACACTCATCGCCAAGGCAGCTGAGTTTGGCGGTGGCAAGATTCACATCATTGTCAACAATGCCGGCTACACATGGGACGGAGTCATCCACAAGATGACGGACAAGCAATGGCACACTATTGTCGACCTGCACGGCACAGCGCCATTCAAGATTGTCCGCGCAGCAGCGCCGTACTTCCGCGTCAAGGATGGCGAGCCCAGGAATATTATCAACATCTCCAGCACGAGCGGCGTGCACGGAAATGCAGGACAGATCAACTATGCGCTGGCTAAGGCTGGTGTCCAGGGCATGACCAAGACCATTGCCAAAGAGTATGTCCCTTCTCTCATCCCGTTATCCTCGCCAACAGTCTAACACATGTCCAGGTGGGGTCCCCAATTCGGCGTGCGCGCAAACACGGTCGCTTTCGGTCACATCCAGACGCGATTGACGCAAGCCAAGGAAGCAGGCGCTTTCGTGACAACTCCCGACGGAGAAAAGGTAGCACTAGGCATACCGCAGGCGCAGAAGGGTGGTGTTCCAGAGAGTCAGCAGCACGCAGATATCCCGCTACGGAGGCCAGGAACGGCTAAGGAGGCGGCGAGTGCTGTGTTGGCTGTTGCGAGCCCACTGTTCAGTTATGTCAACGGAGAGACCATCAAGGTCACGGGTGGCCGGGGCATGTAGATATCATGAAATCGATTGTTGTGTCTTGTGCGAACCATGTTCGTGGTGAAAATAGTGATTCCAGTCTCAAACACGGGTTGCGGTGGAATGGAATGGGGGGTTCGAGGACCAAGCTCTTGGGACAGGGTCTCGGCGACGGATGATGCGCAACGCTATCCCAGACGTCTCTTCGGCAGCGTCGAGACGAAACGTAACCTCTCGCCTTCTTTCTTGCATTGTCGCGTGTATTGCCACCGTATCTTTTGCCGTCACCATTCCTTACGCCCTCCCAACATGTACATGTCGAATCGATAGCCCCGTCTTACCCACTCGAACCGCTCGTGCCGAACATTCGCTGCGGGCCAGCATCCCTTACCTACCAAGACATTGCGCAACGCCTTACTTGATACCACCAGGACCGCCGTCCTTCCAAGCTCGCCATGAGCGATGAAAAACACAATTACGTTCGGGAGCCCTCGCCGCCACCCATCCCCACATACGACGAAGCCACATCCTCGCGCAATGCGCCGGCACGGCTAGGACCAAACGAGATCAGCGACGACGCGGAACGACAGGGCCTTTTGACCCCAGATGTTCGTACCCAGTCTGACCCGCGGAGGCGCAATGGGTACTATCAGCCGCCGTCAGTACAGTCTGTAAGCGATGGCGACTCTGATCTTGGGAGCCCGGTGCGGGAGAGCCAGGATGAGGACTTGCGGCAGACCATGGAGGAGATGGAGATACTGGATCCCGAAGCCGCCGAGGAAGGAAGATCGAGGCGGAACCGGGCACGGAGTCGCTTCTCTAAACGCTTCTATAGTATACGACATTCGCTTTCCAACTGGAATCTACCCCGGATACGTTGGCCATCGTGGCGCCCGAATTTCAGCGCCATAACGGATCGCTTGCCTACGATATCGGAAGAGTACAGGCCAGGCTGGTCCATGTTTGCGCGGTTGATAGGCCTTTTTGTTATTGTAATACTGGTTTACCTCTTGGTCTCTAGTGAGGTGATGCCGATGGGCAACGGGTTTGGACCTCCAATTAATCCCGAGTGGGTTCGGCAGACGGCGGTTGAGAGTGTCGAGAGTTGGCGCATCGAAAAGAACCTTGAGTATATCACGAGCTACGATCATATTGGAGGCACCGAGGGAAGCTACGTGCTGGGACAGTGGATCGAGGGCAAGTTCAAGGATGCTAATATGGAATCATTTACACACGATGAGTACGTTTCGACTCGGCGCCGCTCAGAACCACGCTAACTTGGCTAGATACTTTGTATACATGAACTACGCGAAGAAGAACGGCCGCAAGGTTGCCATTGTAGACCCACCCGAGAAGGTCTGGGAAGCGAAACTCGAGGAGCCGTCCGTGTTCAACCCACCAAAAGCGCAGACGCCTGCCTATCACGCACTATCCGCGAGCGGAAACGCCACCGGTCCTCTCATGTACGCCAACTATTGCCACAAGAGTGACTTCAAGCGATTATGGGACAGCGGGGTGGATGTACAAGGTGCAATCGTACTATGCCGTTACTACGGTACACAACCCGATCTGGCCATGAAGCTAAAGGCTGCGGAGGCTGCGGGGGTCGCCGGTGTGCTAGTGTACTCGGATCCGGCAGATGATGGCTTCAAGAAGGGCAACCCATGGCCAGACGGCAAGTGGAGACCTGGGGACAGTGTACAGCGAGGCTCCGTCGCACAGACGAATATGGTCATGGGAGACGTGCTTACACCTGGAAATCCAAGTTTGAAGAAGATGGAGCGTATATCCCGGGACAAGAGCCCAGCCCTACCAAAGATTCCAAGTCTACCGTTGTCATGGAAGGATGCTCAAAAACTACTTCAGTCGCTCAAAGGATCCGGCGAAGAACTCCCAGAAGAATGGGTCGGCGGTGTGCCAGATGTCGACAAGTGGTACTCTGGTCATCCTGACACTTCGCCCAAGGTCTACCTGCAGAATGATCAAGACGAAGTGCAGCAGCAACGCATCTTCAACGTTTTTGGGTCTCTCAAGGGTACCGAAGACCCGGGCAGGAAGATCATCATTGGAAACCACCGAGATTCATGGTGCTTTGGTGCAGCCGACCCTGGCTCCGGCACTGCAGTCATGCTCGAAGTTGTGCGCGTACTAGGTGAGCTTCGTCTTCAAGGCTGGCGGCCTCTCCGCACCATTGAATTTGCATCCTGGGACGCTGGCGAGTACAACCGGATCGGCTCTACGGAGCACGTCGAAGCCAACATTGAAACTCTCCGCGAAGGCGCCATCGCATACCTAAATGTCGACGTAGGCGTCACAGGCGACAAGCTCTGGGCCAACGGCTCGCCCATCTTCCAACACGCCTGGACACGCATTCTCGATCGACTCTCCGACCCTCACGAAAACAAGACACTACGAGAACTCTGGGACAACTCCAACAGCAAAATCGGGAACCTGGGTGCCGGAAGTGACTACGTAGCCTTCCAGTCCATCGCGGGGACCTCCTCTCTCGACTTTGGTTTCGCCAGCTCCACCGACACGCACGCCGCACCCAACCCCCTTTCCCACAGCTGCTACGAAACCCTCTCCTGGATGCGCAAATACATCGACCCTTCCTTCTCGTACCACACGCTCCTCGCGCGTCTCTGGGTGCTTCTCATCCTCGAGCTCGCCCAAGAACCCATCATGCCCCTCAAAATCGACGATTTTGCGCGCAGCCTGCAAGAAGAAGGCAAGCAGCTGCTCGACTGGACCGAGAAAGTCAGTGGCGGCGCCGAATATGACATTGGCATTTTCCAGCCCCTCGTCGATGCGCTGAGTATGTTTAAGAAGAAAGCCGAGGCGTTTGGCATGTGGGAGCAGAGCTGGTACAACCAGGTGTATGCGACGGGCGGGTTTGAATCCAACGGTGTTACCATGGCAAGGATACAGCATAATGCGAAGATTGCGCGGTTGGAAACAGATTTGTTGGATATCCCGAGGGGTAAGGATGATAAGGGGGTGCATGGGGTAAGTCTTTGTTCTTTCTTTCTGTGTCCGTTTGGCTAACGTGAACATAATAGCTACCCAATCGTAACCAATTCAAACATGTCATCTTCGCGCCCGACGCAGAAAACGGGCTTGAAGCTAGCGTTTTTCCTTATGCTAGAGAAGCTATTGCGAGGAAGGATTGGGATGCGGCGGCCAAGGCGATCAAGATGACGGCTGAGACGCTGACTAGAGCGGGAGAAAGGTTGGGGTAAACATCTTTCCGTCTTCTTCTTCTTATCTTTTACCTTTTACTCTCTGTCTCTCTCTCATTCTTTCGTCTTGGCCCTTGTGTTAGGAGAGTTGGACTTGGAATTGAAGGGGGGACGAGAGGATGTGTAGACAGCACAACTCCTTTCTCTTCGTACGAAAGGGGAGGGGAGAAGGGGAGATGTATAGGGTGTTGTACAAAGACGGAGTCCCATTTGCATAGACTGGGCGTTTTTACTTTGGCTTTTCCTATGGACGGTATGGAACTGAAGACTATATCGTGTGAAGTTATAGGGAGTATCTGTTCGATTTGTGACAAGTCTAAGGCGTTTATATATCGAGGACGGGGGGCATTTTTTTTGAAGCATTTGACCTGGATCGGCTGGGTTTCTGTCAGACAGAGAGTCGGAGTGGACTGAGGGAAGATAGGTTGAAACTTTTTTTTTCTTTTATCATTCGGAAGATCATCTTTGCTGTTGAATACTGCGTTTGATGCAGGAAAAATGGATTGGATATTGGGTATCACGGTATGTTGTGTTCAAACATTGGGAACTCACGCAGCCTTAGCCTCCACCTCCTGGTCCTTTTCTTTCTCCTCCTCCTTTTCCTCTTCCTTCCCACTGCCCTCTCCCTCCTTATCACCCTCATCCCCCAACAACTCCCTCCCCAACTCATCCAGAAACCTCTCCGCCCTCCCCTGACTCCTCTTCTCCTGTACCTCCCTCTTCCTCTTCCTCAGCATCTCCTTCCGCTTCTCCAAGGCCTCCCTCCTCTCCTGCCTCACTCTTTCCGTCTCCCTCCTCTCCTCCTCCATGCGCGCCATCTCGCCCTTCCTCTCTTCCTCATCCTTTGAAAAATTGAAAAAACCCATGCCCCTCTGCCTGACCTCTGCCCGGCCATCGAAATGCAGTTCTGGCGGCGGTGTAAGTTCCTTGTCGCGCTTGGCGGCCAGCTCAGCCATTTGCTGGGCAATGGTTTCGTCAGGGTTAAAGGCTTGTGTTTGTACGGCGTCGCCGTAGATGAGGTTTGAAGGCATAGCGGGGCGCGCGGTAAAGCGGTCGGGTTCGTCGGCGGCGAGAGTGCGTTTTCGTCGCTCTTCGCGGGCGGCTTGTGCGCGAGTGCCTTTTCGTGTGCGCCCGAATTCGTCGGTGTATTCAACGAGGTCTTCGGCTTCGTCTTCTTCGTCTGAGCATGAGGACGAGGACGAGGCGGCGGCCCCATTGGCTTGGTTGTCCGCCCACTTTTGGTCGAAATCTACGCCGTATTTTTCGTCGACGTCTTCGATGTCGCCCCGCTTGAGGGCGTCGTAGAGGCGCGCTTTTTCTTCCATGCGCCGCTTGGTGCGCTTCCAGGCAACTTCGTCTTCAGTTTTCTCCTCAGTGGTGCGGCCACGGTGTTTTTGGGAGAAGTCGGCATCTTCCAGGTCTTTCAGGGCGCGCTTTTTAACGTTCTTGTTGTGTGTCTTGAAGATATCTTCCTTTTGTGGGCGCGCGCGGCCGCCGGTGGTGGGCTTGTTGGATTCGGCGGATGCATTCTTGATGAGATTGGAAAGCGTGGAGGTGAAGGCGAGACTGCTCGAGCTAGAGATTTCTTTTGCTTTGGCGCGGCCCTTGGGGCGTGCGCCGTAGAGGTGGGCGTCCTTGGATGACATGTCTGGTGTTTGGCAGACCTAAAGGTCCGTCGCGTGGTGTGCAGCGCGCCGTAGGGAGGCGATGTCGGAGCCCGGAGCATCTGGCTGTTGCGTCACTCCGCTGCCCCGCGTATTATTTTGCGTAACCCCCCACGTCCAAATGATGAGTTAGCGGTTCCGCAGCTGTTGAGTCTCGTGTGTGAGAACTCATATTCTTCTTGTGCCATTGAAACTTATACAGTCTCATTGCGTGCTGTTCGCTGTTGCGATCAATTACCTCGTTGACATAGAGACAGAACACAAACACAGCAAACAATGCCTCTTCCTCGTCAAGTCTTCATCGCCGTTGTCGGTAAGTCACTTCAGTCTTTTATATACAGATATACATAGCTAACTACTTCCAGGCGCTGGCGGAGTCGGCAAAGCCTTCCTCTCCCAACTCTCCGCTCTCTCCAAACGCCTTTCGCAGTCGCCCTCGTCGCCTTACTACCTCTCCCTGATCTGGCTCAGCACCTCGAAAAAGGCAATCTACCACGCCGACTACAAGTCTCTCTCAAACTGGGAGTCTGAGCTTCAAAACGCCTCCAACCCGACCCTTCCCCTCCCACAGCTGTGCGAATACCTACAAAAGGCGCCTGGAAAGGTGGTCCTGGTAGACAACACTAGCAACCAAGATGTTGCGGATAGCTATCCTAATTTCCTAAAGCACGGCATCAGCATTGTAACGCCAAACAAGAAGGCCTTTTCAGGAAGCTATGACTTGTGGACGCAGATTTTCGACGCTGCGAGCAACGGAAACGGCGCGGGAGGTTACGTCTTCCACGAGTCATCTGTGGGCGCAGGACTGCCCGTCATCTCGACACTCAAGGACCTCGTCGAGACAGGCGACGAGGTGACCAAGATTGAGGGAGTGTTTAGCGGAACCATGAGCTTCCTGTTCAACTCGTTCCAGCCGTTGGGCGGCGGTGGCGGCAAGTTCTCGGCTGAAGTCAAGTCTGCAAAGGAAAAGGGCTACACAGAACCAGATGCGCGGGACGATCTGAATGGTCTGGATGTGGCTCGCAAGCTGACTATCCTCGCACGTCTTGCTGGACTCAAGGTCGAGTCGCCGACTTCGTTCCCTGTACAGTCGCTCATCCCCAAGGAGCTTGAGTCTTGCTCTTCCGGTGACGAGTTCCTTGAGAAGCTGCCACAGTACGACGACGAGATGGAGAAGCTCAAGGCAGAGGCAGAGAAGGAGGGCAAGGTCATTCGCTTCGTGGGAAGCGTTGATGTACCTGCCAACAAGGTCAAGGTTGGCCTGGAGAAGTTTGACAAGAGCCACCCGATTGCGGCATTGAAGGGCAGCGACAACATCATTGCGTTCTACACCAAGCGATATGGCGACAACCCGCTCATCATCCAGGGTGCGGGGGCTGGTGGTGATGTCACAGCCATGGGTGTCACAGCAGACCTAGTAAAGGTCCTGAGGTTGCTGCACTAAGTACTATCAGTTCTAAGGACAACATGTATTTGATCAAAAATAAAAGTAAAGTTTCGAGGCATGACCAGAGTTGTGGACAATGTGTTCGGCAATGTGTTGTCAGTATACTAGCGCAGTCTAGTCCGATGATGTGATGTGTGCTAAAACGATGCTGTGCCGCGGCAAACGACGACTGGTCATCTACTTACGACATGTTTATTTCTGTTTGAGATTAACCCTGACGTGTCGTCAAGATTACCGAGGTTCTGAGCTCAGTTCACGTCACAGATATGGGTAGTTATACCATCCTTGGCAGCCTAGAGACACTGGACATACACTGCCTCGGTCCACGATGGCTAGGCAAGCGACTTACTCACCTTTGACTACTCTGGTAAAAGCAAGTTTGCAGCTCCTATCTCGCATATGGTGTTTCGATCTTGGTTGGTAGCCCATGCAAGAAGGTAGGACTTGGGGGTATCAGGAATCGTTAGTTGGAAGAAGAAAAAAGCGCTCACAAGCTTGCCATGACCAGAATTGCAGGTCTATTATCCGAGTGTGTTATCGGAGAGATACCACTGGCTCACTATGTTTCAGTTGGCGATTGGAATGTGCCAGCGATGCAGCAGGGTTGTGCATATCCACCATAGTAACAAAGGAGCGCTAGAACGTGGGCTACGCGATGTTTCGCTATTCGTGCGCTGGCGTCCGGAGTTTAGAACGTCTGGGGAGCCGGAAACAAGGATGCAAACATCGTTTACCTTTGTACATGGTGATGGCTCTGGTGGTGGGAAAAAGTAGAGTGTGTGTAGCCCATGTCTCACGGGAGACAATGACCAACGCAGCAGGATGACATGAAGCTCGAGGTAGAGTCCAGACCCTGGGAATTTGTTTTTTGGCAAACTACCGCAGTGTATATGCAGCTGGGTAGTATGCGGTCATTGACGTCCGGTGTTGTATTTGATACACGGACCGAGGTAGGCGAAGCTACTTGGATACGCAACTTGAAGATTACCTGGGATTCCCAGCTTGAAGGCGTACGTGCTGACCCTGGGTCCGATCACGTTGGACCTGATAGCAAATCTTGGTTGTAGGAAGTGCCAAGCTTACTTGGGTAAGATGGTGTCATTCTTAATCATGCTTGGTGCGCATGCAGACTCGGCACCTTGCGGAAGGGATGGGCGCCCTTGCATGCTAGTCTTTGTGTTGGAGTCGATGACTGTCTGAGGCACAAATCAGGCCACTGCCGTCGTGTGGCCGAGATAGAGTTTGCTGGCTTCAGTGTGTATAGTCCCGGACTGGCTGGTAGAGAATGACGGATAGTGCGGAGCGATGTGTAAAGCTCAGAGGGTGTTGTTACCACTGCGCCGGGACGATGGTTGCCTTTTGTGGATCTTGGTAGAGGTTAGACGAGTATCCCCCAGAGCGGGCATAGGTCAAGAAATGCCTCGCTGCGGGCGCGAGAGAGGGTAGCCAAGACGAATTTCCAGACGGCGTCGAGTTAGCCATCGACGTGTACGCCGGCGGGTTGGACGCTTATACGCCGGGGTTTTGTGATTGGGTGGTGGGCGCGGTGTTGAAGGCAGAGCGGGGTTGGTGCGCCAAGGCGGGCCTAAGAGAATAGGACGGATGCCAAGGAGCGTGAGCAGCGCGTGAGAGAGCGGAGCGAATAACAAGCAGCAGCACGGACCAGCCGGTGCATAAAGGCGTTGAGGCTGTGTCTTTGGGCCGAATCAGACCCTTGATGTCACGGGTGCTGACCGTGGCCATCGGAAAGCGAAAATCCATGAGCCCGATTCTTGGGCGGCATTGCACACGACGCTGAGATGAGAGGGCTGCGGGAAATTGGGCAGAGGCAATCTTGGGCTGGTCTGTGGGTGTATGCGGCGCTGTGACAAAGGGGCGTGTGCATGTGCCGTGCCTGTCGCTTTGCACAGGGCTGAAATGGAGGGGCGGTCTGTGCAACGGGTATCCTGCTGGTTTGGGGAGTTGGCTGATTGTGCACACTGCCGGCAGCCCTGCTCGTCTGCAGCGCGAGCATGGATGGGTGCTGTGGGTGTTGATGTGTAGCCTGTGACGCGCCATGTCTTGCCGGAGAGGTGCATAGGCGGGCGGGTAGCGTGGCCCAGCAGCAGACACACGTAGGGAGGGCAATATGGGCGACGGGACGCCCTGGTTACACGGCGCGGTTTAAGACGTGGGAAGGATACGCGAGGGGGCTTTCTTCTTGTTTGCGCCGGCTGGCCGTCGGGCACCAAGGAGGCCAGGCAGACGCTGGATGTGCGTGAAGCATGGGGGCGAGAGGAGAGGGGAGGGGAGGGGAGGGGAGAAGGGCCAGCGGGATGTGGAGCAGATTTGCGGCCACGAGGCATGACTTCATGTGAGGAGCTAGCCCGGTGGATCAGCAAACTCAGTCGGCGGAGGGGAGCCATGTTTGGCTCGCTACCGGCGCCGCCAGCTGCAGCGCTGCGGCCTGCCCGTTGGCTTTGTATGAGGAGTAACGACGAGAAGCGGGACACGCACATGGCAAAGGCAGAGTCGCCAGATACGACCTCTCGTGTCCATGGCCATGATCGCCGGCCGCCGTCGCCAGAACCGTTTTGGCGCGTTCCTTGGAATGGCCCCCCTGGTCGTGTCCATGGCGTCTGTCACGCCGCCGTCTACTGAGCAGCGTCTGAGCGGCTACGCCAGTTGCACAGGGGCGCCCGTGTCGTGTGGAAAAAAAGAACAAGACGACGACTCGGGCCTCAGCTGGCGCCCAGGGGCCTCGGTACCAATGGCGTCGCGCGCGCCCACCACACGGCCAGACGGCGAACGTGCAAAGGGCCCCTCTGTGCTCCCTCTGCTGTACGGACGGGGCAGCGCGTTGCCTGAGAGCGGTGAGGCCATGGACGCTGATTGACAGGTTCGCCCGCCACCACAGAGGGCAGCTGTCGAAGCATCCACGCTGCTGGCGCCGATCGACTGGCCTGCTGGGCCGACCTGCTGGTGCGTCGCTAGCGTGCAAACCGCGTGCGTCGTCCCGGCGCCGCGACGGACATGGGAGCGTAAGGCCATGTCAGCCTAGCTGCGTCGTCCACCATCAGCGTACAGCTTGGGCTATCCATGGACGTCGACGCCTATGCCCCCTGTCGCCCTTCCGCCGCCCAGCGCTGCGGGTGTGTTAAATAAGGACACGCTGCCTGCGTCCCCCCCAGCAGCCTCCCCCTCCGTCACGCCCCCAACACACATGCGCACCGACGACTCAACACCATCACCACTACTGTCTAAGACGAGCCCTACCACGCCGCCGACGCCCGTACCACCCGTCATTTCGCCCTCCTGCCCCGCTCATTTTACCCGCTCGAGCATTCAAGGGGCCATCGCCTGAAGCAGCCTATCACAACCAAGTCCTTGGCACCACACGGCATTACTACACCCTCACCATCCTTCTTCCCATCTTACCACATACTATAACTTCCACCGGTCCCCCCCGCCCCGCCCGTTGGCGGAACCAGAAACACCACCTCCTGTCCCTCGCCGACCTCTTACTCTCGTCACCGGACCTGCGCTGCGCCGTCACTGCCAACCCAGTAGCGCCTACTAGCGTTTACCCCAGATTGCCACCCGCCCTTGTCCCGTGGCAGCCTTCCGCACCAGGCCTTGGACTCTTATAACACCCACTCCCACCACCACGACGCTGTCATCGCCATCACCCAAGACGTCTCACTCCATCGTTGCTCGCAGAACAACCTACCTCGACATCACCTGATCTAACTAAACACGCCAACATGTGCGTCGCCGAACTCTGCGTCACGGTCCTTCCGTGCAAGCACCGCTGGTACCATCTCGTCCGCCCATGCACTCCCTCCAGCAACCTCTCCACATGCGGCAAGAAGCTGGGAATCTCGGGATGGGAGGTCAAGTGCAACCACTGCCCTTACTGCCACGGCCATGTTTCCGAGTTCGAATACAAGCTCATTGGCGACGGCCCAGCTCCTCCAGTCGGTTCCCTCTCAGGACTTGCCCGCGCACACTCGACTTCATTGAACGCAGCCCGCCGCGATATCCGCCTCGATAACATCACCCGCACCGACAGCGCTACCAGCGTCGGCAGCAAGAGCAGTCTCGTCACAGCAGCTTCGGAGAAGAACCGTGCCATGAACTCCCGCCTGGACGCTTACTTCTTCCCCTCATCCGACTCGCCATACCCCGCTGTCCGCGAAGACGACAACGAGAGCCACGCTGGCGGAAGCCCCAGCGACACGTCCTGCAGCGACTACGCTAGCGTGCGGCACCCGTCCATCTCCATGCCTCCTGTCTCGGAGACACACAAGGCCAACATGCTCTCACGTGTGAGGCAGCGAACCAAGCGCATCTCTGGCATCTTCCGATGAGCAACTCACCTACACTGTGCTTGTTCAACCGCACAGTCTGCTTCTCTTCTCTTCTCCTCTCCTCTCTTTGCAGTGGGATGCGCCAGCGCAGGCCAAGCCAGGAGGTCTAGACCGTGGCGACGAGGCGGTTCTCCGCCGGATCCACACAGCCACTACCCTCGGCCCGGCAGAGCAATACGATGCCACACAATCACATGTGCATTGGTTCCCGGTGCTCAGCCACACCTGGCTCGTCCTCGTCACGGCCCTTACCAAGGCTCCTACCACTATACTCTACTCCACTTTGCTTCGCTCCGACACTTGTTCTTTTTTAGCGTGTTCTGGTCTCTCATCTCCTCTGTTCTGGATACCCACACTTGTTTGCGCGCTTGCGCACCAACATGGCCTGGCAACAGGCACATGGGCGTTTTCATTTCGGCCCCCGGCGTTTTACGAAAAAAAGACGGGGATTTTTTTGGCAATGGGACGCGTCTTACAAATGGCACGGGCAACCGGTGATGTGCTCCGCTCCTAGTTCTGGCGTCGTTTATGAAATTTGGCTTGGCGTTGGGCTGCGACGCAGCCAGAACCTCGTTGGCGAAGAGAACGGTGCTGTTCTTAGCAGCACGTTACTCGCTTACTTTTGTTTTTTCCTTCGCTTGCTGCTCCCGGCTACGCCATTTCACGAATCGCATGGAATGACTGTGTGGAGATTTGTTTCTAGAAGCTAGCTTTTTTTTCTTAGTTTGAAATTACATGCTGTCCCGCCACTACACCATCTTGTTACGTGTTGAACAAATCCGACCCTGACATGGCCACACCGTATATTGGCACATTGCGCGGAGCAACAGTGTTTGCCTGACCGCTACATGCGAAGCGAAGGCAAAAAGGTTGTCGCCTAGAAACTGGTACACCGCAAGCCAGCAGCAAAAGGCTTGGCTTCCGCCCACTGGACCCATCACGACTCAGCACCGCGTGCTTGAGTCTCTGCTGCACCGGACACATCCCAGCAGAGCCAAAACAAACTCTGGAGCGCCATGCAGCCGCCGAGCAACCGTACGATGTTAATCATGCCGCTGTTCCGCTCCCTGCCATGGCTGACGCACCTGTGCCACACCCTCGAGCCACACAGGCGCTGTGCCACAGCTCCACCCCTCTCTAACGTCGGTTTCGGCGCCTTGCTACACTGCACGGACGCGTCATCGGCACATTTTTCTCTTCTGACGCTATCGATATCCACCCGCAGTCATACCTGCATCCAACAGACCTGCAAGACCGCATAGCTGCAGCTAGCCTCGTCGTGCCAAGCCCCGCGACTTTGCCATCACCTTGTCGCTACTGGTGGGGTCGACGGGGTGTGTTGCACACACTCATACATACACCCTTCCATTCCTTCACACCTGCATACACATTGCTGGCCATGCATGGAAACCTTTACCGGTCTCCGCTGCTGCTTATCCGTCGTTCCCGCCCGCGGTCACCGCGGTCACCGCGCACGGCGACAGAGATAAAGCGTGTACCATGTAGTAGTACATCCACACGCCTCGGAGCAACCGCCGACCTAGGAAGCACCCCAAATGCTCCACGCCTACAGCGGATGCCAGTCCATTTTCCATTACGTCGCTGGCTAGATCCTACACTATACGTGTTACTTTCCCTGTGTGCTTGGCGCCCTGCTACTTTGCCCTCCTACCGACTAAACTTTATTTTCTGCCACTATCACGCTCACTCCTCTGACAATCCGCCGGCGCGACTTGCCTCTTTTCAGACTCCCAACACCATCCACCCCAGTCTTGGATAGTGTGTGTCTGGGAACCCTGTTAAGGTTCTGGGCTAGAAGAGGAAAAGTCTGGAATGCACAAAGTGCGTCATCGAGATCGTTAGGCTGGTCCTGGCACAGTGTTTCCTTGATGTTCCATTCGGGGGTTTTGCCTGGCTGGAACGCGATCCTCAACGGCATTGGACCTAGATGCTGCGAATGGAGTAAGCAAGCTATCTTGTGAGCTATCAAAATGCTCTACCAACACCCATACCCCAACCTGCCTTTTCCTGCTCCATTCGTCCGATCTGTTGGAGTTTGGATCGGCGAGACACTCACAACCCACAACGTCGATCATCACCCCTATACAAGCCTTGGAAAGGAAACTCCAAATTTCTCCCCAATAATAAGGCAGATGTGGTGTGTGCACCACCAGCAAGGAAACAGAAAGTAAAACTAAGCTTTCCCAAGCCTGTGATTGACATGCTTATCACAGTCCTGTCCCATGTGCGACAAAAAAGAATAAAGTTCACCAATCGTCGTCAGTGCACAGCCAAAGTTTGATTGTCAGTATGTGCCCAAAAGCAAAACGTTTCACACAAGGGACGATCACAAAAGCCCAAGGGGTAACAGGAACAAGCATGCTAAGAAATTGTCAGTGCAAATGCTTGTTTCCGGGTCGTCCTACGTTGCAAAGCATGTATCCTTCCATGCGACTTGCAGCCACTGTACTTGAAGCGCCTATGGTTCGTCGTACGTGTAACAAACAAATAAAAAAAA
>JAODYC010000054.1:137094-149368 GCA_026262405.1 Curvularia hawaiiensis
ACAAATAAAAAAAAATAAAGAGCAATCAACACACACTCCCCTCGTACAGAGCCTTTTCATCAAAGTTAGGTTACATCGGTAGGTAGCTACCCAATAGCGAGATGCAAAGTCACAGTCCCCCAACACAAAGGTCGACCTTCGCCTGATCGTCATTCCACTTCCTGTAGCGTACCAGTCCCAAGCGAAAATACATTGGCCCAAGAAACAATCAAGCTTTGGGCACGTACCGCATATAGCACGTCAAGCTTTTCTCTCTCCCATGGTAACATCCGTATTAAGCTTTCTTTCTCACGCCATGGGTTTTCCTGTTGTCAAAAACAAAGTTACCTTGACGCTTGGGTACGTCTGACGGCATGTCACCGAACCGTGGTACGTATGACGCTGCTAAAGGGAAAATAAATCAAGGGAGGAGAGGGAAAGGTGGAACGGTACTGGACGAGGGAGACGCAAACCCCGCAAAGCTTTTTTGAAATCAAGCTTTCTTTGTTGCTGGGCGAGGGTTTTCAAGGGGAAAGGTAATGTGGGTGTGGACGGGAGGGAATGGCGGGGAATTTGCTTGGCTATAGCCCTTTTGGGAAGAGAGAGATGGATGGAGGTGGGAGGTGGGGGATGCGACACCTTTCTGGTTTCTTTCTTTTCTTGTTTATTGGAGAGTGGAGGAAGGCGTACATAGGTAGATGCATGAACGGGGAGAGAAAGACGATAGGGATCAAGGACGCTTGAGTGAAGGCGGGGTACAGGTAGCTAGTAGACACTTCATGTCTCCACGTGTATACCCTAAAACCAAAGGGCTTGGAAAAAAAAAGACCTAGCTACACAAAAGCAGTGTGCTATAGACATCATTGCCCGTCAAGCTACGTAGCTTCTTTGCCACTTACCTCATGCTTACCAGTGTAGATACTGGTACTAATTTACTCACGTAGTAGTACTCTAGCACCAACTACCTAGTATCTACACACCACGCCAACGGAACTTGCCGCATTACACAAATCACTCACTACAAGCGAGACAAAAGTAAAAAACAATATATCACATTACACCTTGAGTCCAAAGAGGTTCATGTGGAAGCTTTACCGCTTGTTCCTTTCTTTTCCCTCCGCCCGTCTGGCGTACCTGTAGACGTACCATGCACTACAGGAAACGACCATTCCCAAAACTACTGCAGTAAAACGATAGGATGGTCGATAAGCGATAGAGGTAAAAAGAAAACAATACATCATTCTTCCAGCCACAAACTTTGTGTGTATATAGGAGATGAAAGTTTGCATCTTTTTTTGTTTTTCTGTGTTTCCGACCCGTCTAGATGACTATTACTCTTAGGAGCACCATATATTACACAAACCACCAAACGTACAAGCGAGAGAGTAGGGGGAGTGAGAGAGAGGAAAAAACTTGGGAGTACAAGTGATAGATGAGCCAAAAAAAAGATACATCATTACCCCTGGATCTTGAAAAAGAAGAACGCTTTGTGTGGAGAGTTCGTCTGTTTACCCCTTCTATACACCAATAAGCGAGGGTGGAAAAAGACACGATATCATCCACTCCTTTTCAAATTCGTGCAGACTACATACATTCACCTACGCCCATGTCCACACCACCACCACCTCTTGAACCCTCATGGCCCAAAATCTCTACTCTCATTCTTCGCTTTTTGCCCAAACGTTGCCCGGACTACATATACAAAACACCTACATACCTACCTACCTACCCCCCAACTACAAGCTGACTCTCCACCCTATTCAAAACAAGTATCTCACGTTCCCAAAACACGCATATTATGGCCGTCACAATGAACCTCCCTGTTGGGGATCCTCAGACCTACATTGTCAAGTTACACGTGTGCTTATTTGCCAAGTTCTACTATAAAACGAACCGCTGCCGAGTGGTGACAAAGACTATGATGTGACGTGATACGGGTTGTATGACGACAACGACTACGACTACGACGCCCATTCATTCATTTTTACCACCTAACCACCCCTATTAATGCTAATGAAGCGACATGGTTAGTTTCCTAGCAGTAGACAGACTCTCTCTCACACTCTCACGTAGCTAGCCCTGGAAAAGCCCCGAGAAGTTACCCTGCGTAGTTGATCCTAGAAAACTGCTAATCTAGGCAAAAGAATATGAAGTTTACTTAGAGATTGCAGAATGTATAGAAGAAGAGGAAAATTGAGAAAGAGAGAGAGACTGGGGGAAGACCGCCCCTCCTCCTCCATGAGAGAGAGACGGGAAGAGAGAAAGAAAGGGAGTAAAGTCCCCAACAATGTCTACCCGTTACGAAAGTTGAGGGAAAAAAAGGGGGGGAACGAAGAGTAGACTTTGGATAGAAAATACATCTTACTATGTCATTCCACTACGATACTAACGTTTCTTCTAATACACTATGACTATGTAGCTCCTTTCTTCCCCTAAAGAAGAGAACAGAGCGAAAGAAGGTTCCCTGTGATGATGATGCCACACCTCATGAACATATATGCTAGACACCACTCCCTCTTTTTTTCCCCGTTTAAAAAACCTCTCCCTCTCTCTCCCTCCTACCCATGCTAGCTGGGTTGAAGGACTATGCTTAGTCCTCTGATACGCCGGTAATGAAAAGAAGATGGGAAAACGATGAAACAATAATACAGCACCCCTTTCTTCCTCCCCCCCCCGTTATTCTACGCGACTTACTTCACGCATCTCACTTCTTCGCCGCCTTGCCCTGATACTCAATGTCGTACTGAAAAAAGCTGTCCCAGATACTACTCTTCCTAGCATGCGGCTCTCTCTTCTGACTACTACTACTTGGACTCGCTAGTCCGACCTCGGATTGACTGCCTCCAGCTCTGTGCTGCTTTACAGGCGACGTATTTATAGACCGGAGATTGGACAGGAGAGCTGGCATGGAGGATTTCCGCGGAGACTGGTATTGAGAGACGGATACCTGCGCTGTCGTTAGCCCAACGTTTCCGGGTTTCAAGGGGCGCAGGGGAGCCTAGATTTACAGGAAGCGCAAAACTAAGGTCCCCAGAGTAGGTCGCGCACATTGCCTCCGTTCCCATCGTCTGCTGTTTTGTCTACTTCTGCTCCGTTGGTGTGGGATTCTCGCAAGTGGCTGGGCCCATGGGCACCAGCTGGGCTTCCGCCTCGTGTTGCGGCGGCCGAGTTGGGATTGGAATCGGGGCGTTCTCCGGGGGAAAGTGCTTCAGCGGAGTTGTTCTTGCCGGCCAGAGGCGCACTCTTCTTACTAGTGCCACTGCTGCGACGACTGTCGAGTGATTTACCCAGTTGCGTGGCTGGGTCCATGGATGACTTCTTCTTTGACTTTTGCATCTCGCCTTGCCCGGTCTCGAGACTGCTCTTGACTGTCACAGCGCCTTTGATGCCTGGTGTGCCGGGTGCCATGGCCTTTTCTTCTGTAGCCTCTAGCAAATACCAGCGTAGCCCATCGGAAAGCTCAAAGGGATTGTCGTCCTCGAATGAGACTGCATTGCTCGAAGCAACAGAGCGATCGTCCAACGACGCCCGAGGTGCACCATCTAGAGTCTTGGAGAGATCAACAACACGCTCCTCAACCTTGGAGATGCGTGCCACGAGCCACTCTTTCCCTCCCAGCCTATGGGTGTCTTGTTCCCGGAGGAAGTAGTGCGGTGCTCCGACGTTGAAAGCAGCCCAAGGGCGATGCGCGTTGTTGCGAGTTGGCAGGAAAAGCGCAAGATCGCCCTCCTTGAACGAGCGATACGCAATCTTGTCATGCGAGTCAGCCTGGAACCGGTGTGCTTTGTCACGATAGGCTCGGGCTTCCTTCTGCCATTTTCGTGCGGTATGCTCCATGTCACGCATACGCTTTGCTACAGCATCGCTGAATGTCTCAATGTTGAAGAGATTCAACTTGGAAACCAACTCCTGATAGCGCTGGTCTTCCTCCTCCGGGCTTGTCGCTTCTGTCCATTGCAGGAAATGTAGATCGCCCACGTCTTCGAGGAAGCGCTTCAGAGGAGTGGGTGAGGGCGTGGTTGTACTTCGGCTCATACCCGCAGTGGTGTCGGCCATGACAGTGCTGTTGCCGAGCTTGGACGCCCTCTGCAGTACCATCTCGCCATTCTCGTGTGTAATGGCGAATCCCAGTGTTTCCAGCAGACGGATGAGGCGCTCATGCTGTGTGTATAGGCGCTGACTGAGATCCTTTGCGCGCGTCATTCGTTGATGAGTGCGTGACGAATCCACCTCTTCCAACTTGCGCAACTTCTTCTCCGCGCGCATAAGCTCGACGTCAAGGCTATTGGCATGGGAGCTCTTCTCAGCCAACTCTGTCTGGAGACGACCAACTTTGGCTTCTTCCTCTTCGACTCGCTTCCGCAGAGCTTCAGAGCCGGTTTCGCCCTCGGCAAACTTCGAACGAAGATCGTGCAGGTGACCCCTCTCCTCCTCGAGTTGTGCGGTAATTGAAGCCACCTTTGCCTTTTCTGCGTCATGCTCTTCTCGGGCTAACGCGGTTTCCTTCTCGTGCTCAGCCACCTTGGCGTTGAACTTGTTCTCTTGCTCCTCGAGCCTGGCATGAGCATTCTCGTTGTCTGATTTCGCCACAGCCACAGCCTGTTCGAGTTCCTTCTGATAGTTCAGTGACCGCATAGCCAAGTCCTCAAGCTGAGCAATAAGCGCAGAGTGGTCATCAGGGACGCTCGTGCCAGGGGAGAGATGAGTGAATGCAGCGGCCAGTGAGTCGTGTTCTTGTGTCTTGACAGCTTTGAGCTTGGCGACTTCGGCCTGAAGTGCCTCAGTCTCCTCCTTTGTGCGATTCTTCTGCTCGGCAGCTTCCTTGCGTGCTTGTTCTAGTTCAGCAACGAGTTCCTGTACTCTGGCGTCAATACCAGTTCGTTCATTGTCGCGGCTGCCCAGAACGCGATCCAGCTCATCTTCAGCTTCCTCAATCCTAGCTTTGTAGGCTCTAATCTCGTCTTCCAGTGCCTTTCGCTCATCGGCAAATTCCTTCTGTTGTGCCCGCATGTTCTCCATGATATTGTTCTTAGTAGACATGGCTTCTTCAAATCGACGTTGTTGGTCGGCGTCGTCGTCTCTGCGTGACTGGGCCTCTGTTTCGAGTTTTGCACGAGCTTCTTTTTCTGCTACGAGCTCTTGTTCAAGGCGAAGGATGCGACGCTTGTCCTCTTGCCCTGTGTTTGTAGAGAGCCGCCTGGACGAAATAGACGAGCGTCTAGAGTTCTCCTCCAAAGGTCTCGGTGAGGCCACACGCGCCGTGGGTGTTGAAGGTTCACCCAGGTCAGGGAGGCCAAATGAAGGAGGTGCGCCACCAATAGAGAGCCTGCTCACAGTATTTTGACGATGCACAAGATCCTCTAGTCGGCGGACACGGCTCTTGTAGCCCCTCAGCTCCTCCTCAAGCTTTGCGTTGCCTTCTTTCAAAACACGCAGCTCGTCGTCGCCCCTCACCAGAAGGTGGGAGCCTCTGCCGAAAGCTGGCTCATGCACGCTGCCCATTTTGAAGTTCTTCGCGCGCTTGATCTGTTGCTTTGTAGGACGGTCCAGGTCTTTGATGGCCTGTGAGAATGCTTCGGCTTCGGATTGCTGGCCTTCCAGTCTTTGCAGGTCTTTGAGGTATTCTTGCAGCTCTTCCCGTGTGACTGTAGGCCAGACTGTCTTCTCGGGCTGCACAGTCATTTCAAATCCTAGCGTGCCGCCTTGCACAGCTTCCAGGTTCACAACATCAGCAATCGGTTTCAGCCATCTCTTGCGCCGCCGCTCTTCTTCCTCCTGGAAGGTTGCCATTTCTTCAGCGAGTGAAGATGTATCCCTCTCCATCCTCTCCATCCACTCTCGCCGCCGGACAGCTTCGACGAGCAGTGTGCCGTACACGTATGGGAGGCGGCCAACGAGAGAGACGAGCTCAAAAGCTGCAACACCATCCTGCGGGATGCTGATTTGCTCAAGATCTGCGCCCATGCTTGCTATGAGTGATTCAATAGTTGCGATAGCCTGCATGCCTTCGACCGAGTTTCTGATGGCTATGTTCTTTTGCTCAACAGCTCGTCGTACGAGATCGCTCATTTCTACACTGTATTCTTGTATGGCTGGCAGGAAATTTCGAGTATGCAACAAGGCCATCTTGGAGACCTGCGCCACTGATTTGGAGCTTGCCTCGAGGCCCATGACATGCTCATAGTCTGATTCGACCTTCTTTGCTACTGCATCGATTTCGTTGTACAGCCGAGCCGGCTCTTCGGTGTCGTCCACGGCGGACCGGCTCTGGCTCTGACCAACGGCTCTCAGCAACTCGTTGTAGTCTGCACCAATCTTCTCTAGCTGCATGTGCATTCTTTCCATGCGCTTCCCAAAAGACTCGCGGACGCGCTGACTCGTGGCCGTGGCCATCTTGACCGCCTCGACATCGAGAAAGTCTTGGAGCGTCTCACGAACAATCACATTGTTGGGTATATTCTTTGCAGATCGCATCTCCTTGGCTAAGAAGCGCTTGAAGTTGAGGATGGCCGAAACTGTTCCTAGTTGTGCAAAATCCCTGTCCAGTCTGCGGAGGTTGTCTCCAGCCTCCTTCTCTACACCGTCATACCACGCCTTGGCTGCTTTGTACTTTTGCTCCAACCCCTTGATATGCGCATCGTGATTTCCAACCGCGACTTGTGTACCTCTCTCGATGGTGGCTTGCTCGGAAAAGTGCTTCGAGGCTATGCGCGACATGGAGTGCGACTTCTCGAGAAGGCTGAACGCCCAGTCGCGCCGGGCTTGGAAGAGCGCCTGCCATGCCCCAAGATCTGTATTGTTTGCGAGATGGTTCGGTGCATCTTCAGGAGCGAAGGGATCGGGCAGTGGCGTCGACGATATGGCAGCCTGGGGATTGTTGGAGAGCTCGCGACTAAATACGAATATCTCCTTCTATAAATGCTCGTATTAGCATGGGCGAAATAGTAGGAGAAGAGCAGTCTACCTCTGTCAACAGCGCTTGCAGCTTTACATGCTTCCCCTGAGTCGTGAGTAGGACTTGTTGCTCGGGCGGTATCTCTGTAATGCGCGAAATCCAATGCTTGAGCGCATCGACAGAGGTAAAGGCGACGGGATCAGCGTCGAGGCGCTGGCCCGTATGAGCTACAGCAATCTGTAGCGACATCCAGGCTTGCCCTTCTGCGTGTTGGAGTTCTTGTCAGGGCAGCACCAGAAACGATTCGGGGAGTCGAGTGTGAGAGCGTGAGCACATGGAGACCAAATACCGCCAAGCATAGTTCACGCAGGGATCGGCGCATGGGCCCCACGATGCCGCATCATGGTGAAGGACATGGTCGGTCAGATGAACAAGGTCTCAACCGCAAACCTGGAAGCAACTGGAAAATAATAGACGGCGGCCAGTATGGCGACACGGGACGATGTCGACATGACCGACGTAGCTGCCAAAGCGCAAGAGGCACACGACGACGCCGATCTGCTGCAAACGACTTACAGCGACGCGTTCGCGTTGTCCGATACCGAACGGCTAGCCCTGCAGCTCTACGACCAGCTCAAGGAACTGGAGCTGCAGCAGAGCCTCCTGCAAGCGCAGCAATCAGGCATGTTTTGGACGTCAAATCGGGCTAAGCAGAGCGGGGAATAACGGAATGTGTAGCACAAACGCATGACTTTTCAGCGCTCCCAGATGACTTGGTGGAGGAGCGCCTGACCATAGCGCAGCGCGAGGCTATGGAAGCGAAGGCAGAGTACGAGATCAGGAACCGCATCACGCACAACGTGCTGGTCATGGATCCCGTGCTCAAGGCAGTTCATGGGGGCGAGCAGACTGGATTCGCTGAAAAGTTGGTCTCACACAGGCTTGCTTAGCTTGTTTGTCTAATGTTCTACAGGCGCCTTCTCCCACTCGTGACGGAGAACAACACGGTTGCGATGATGCACGGCGCTCAAACCGCCAAACTTGCTTCTATCACACGTGCTCTAAGTGAAGCAGAGCAAAGCAACATTGTCGCAAACCGGAAAAATCGGGAGCTTGCGCGGACAATGGTTGCTTTGGCTGAAGAAATGAAAGCGCAGTCGGCCCAGGACATTGAAGATCCGCAGCTGCGCAATCAGGTTGAGGCTGTGGAGAAACAGGTCAAGGAGTCAAGACGAAGGGTAAGGACACTCAGGGGGGTGTTGTCAGGCATGATTGTGGGTAGCGGGATCAACTGGGCTGCAGACGAGGGCTTGACAGAGCTTGTTATGGAGGACGAAGAGGATGGCTGATTTTGGCTTGGATAGGCAGATGATGATGCATTCGGCAGCTGTGACGATTAGAAGTGGAGGGGGGGCGGAAATGTAGTGGCTACCTGAGTTGGAGCTGAGCTCACGATCTGCGCGTTTCCAAAACTCTACTATATTCACAAAAAGAACAGTCAGGTACTGCGAACACGTCACTGTGTAGCGGTGGTATCATGTTGCGATGGGAGGTGGGTGGGTGGTGCACGGCGGTTCCCTAGTGTTTGTTGACCGAGGACGTCATGCCTGTTGCTGCAGCAATAGCCCTGTGGTTGAATGTCGCGGGCGGTCGCTCCAATCCATGGCCGAGTGCGGACGAGGCGCGTTGGGGCGCGCTATGCCGAACTTCTGACGGGCCGGCCTAGGTGTGGCGTACGTGCATGGCTGCTGCCCTCCGCACCACCACGGCAAACCGGTACGTAGCATTGGCGAGGGCGCGGACAACGCTCCCTTGGACAAAGAAGGCGGGAGGCGCTTGGCAGACGTGGCTCAGGGCGATTTGGACGTGTTCGCAGTCCAAGTGGTGCGGTGGGTGGGTGCGCGCGTGGGAGTGGGTGTGGCCGAGAGCGGGCGCACAGGTTGGCTGGGCCCGTCACCAGGGCGAGGCTAGGCGTCAAACCTCAGCAGGGCGCAGACAAGACTGCGGGGTCGGGCACATGAGGCCGGGCGGCCAGTGAGGATGGCGTGTAGGCTGTGTAGCGAGCGTTTGTCGAGAAGCGAAGCATGGAGCATGGCATGGAGCCCGGCTCGCAGGCTCTCGTCGGTAGGCGGGCAAGGTACGCGACTGGATGTGGTGGTCGGGGAGGAACATCAGCCCGCCGCGCGCTATGGAAAGATAACGTCAACCAGGGCCGGTTCGCATGCGTCCAACGAATGGCAGACCATGTTCCTCTGCGTGCAATCTAACCAAACTTGAAACCCGCCAGGAGAGGGCGAGCGAAGGGGCGCCCGAGCATGATGCGCGTCGGCGTCCGTGTTGGTGCTGCTGGCCATGTCTTGTCTGGGCTGGGCTGGTCGGGCTGGTCTGGTCCTGTGTGAGCGTCACGGCCGCCGTGTGTACTGTACGGATGCTGCACTCGACTGCACGGCGTCGACTGCTGCGACGAGGCAGATGGATCTTGTTTCTTTCTTTTGCGTCGCTGGCCGCGACGGCAGTGCAACCCTGCCGCCCGGGCGCCGTGGTGGTGCGGTGCGGTGCGGTGCAGTGCAGTGCGGTGAGGCAGCGCAGCGCAGCAGCTTCCGCTGAGAAAGGAGGGGTGGTGGCCCGGGTGCGTGTGCTGCCACGGCCGCAAAACAAGCGTGCTTACCTAAGGCGGGCGCGCTGCCAGGCCGCGCTGTGAGGGTCCTCTGCAGTCCTCGCTGTTTTCGCTGCGTGCTCACCAAAACCTCTCAGTGTAGACTGCCCATACAATCTCGCGCCCGCAAAACCTTTGGTGAGTGTCCCCGCCTGCAAATGACGAAGTCGCTTCATCACCAGCACCACTTTTCGCAACCACACCCTTTCTGCACGCGTTTTCCCGCCCCATTTCCCCCAACTACTCCTCTCCCAGCCTTCTTTCTCAATTCTTGCGACCGTCGTCGCTTTCGATTCTTTCGTCGTTGCCGTCACCACCACGCCCATCCGCCGCCCATCCCCTACTGACCGCAAAACAGACCTCCTGCAACCCCCTCGATTTTGCTGATTCCCGCTACTTTGGTGAGTACTCGCTCCTTCTCTCTTCGTAAAATCGCGCATCTTCGCGTCGTGTTGTGGTGTTTTGCGACCGCGTCACTCCACGCGCAGCCCAAGGAACCACTGCACCCAGCACACCAGCACCACCCATTCACCAGCACCACCCAAATCCCCTCTACCTGCAACCCTGCTAGCGCTGGCTCCTGGCTATATTACCAGCTTGCCCACCAGTCACCGCACCTCTCTCCCTTTACTTTCTCTCCAAAATCCCCCCTCTCCCCACTCAACCAGCATAGCTCTAATCCTCAACAACAACAGCACATCAACCAACACCATGCCTAAGGAAAAGACCACCCGCAAGGCTGCCCCCAAGTCCAAGGCCGACGGCGGCAAGAAGAAGAAGGGTGAGTTTGTTCACGTGCATTTGCCTACTGATTCGCTAACCAATACAGACCCCAACGCGCCCAAGCGTGGTCTCTCTGCATACATGTTCTTCGCCAACGAGCAGCGCGAGAAGGTCCGCGAGGACAACCCCGGCATCAAGTTCGGTAAGTCGATCGCTTCCGGTCCCCCTTCCAGTCTGTTTTCTAATCTTTTCCAGGCGAGGTCGGCAAGCTTCTTGGTGAGAAGTGGAAGGCGCTCAACGAGAAGCAGCGCCAGCCATATGAGGCCAAGGCTGCTCAGGACAAGAAGCGCTACGAGCAAGAGAAGGCCGCTTACCAGGTATGCTCTCCCATTCCCAGCAGGAGAATTCCTCCCAACCCCTGGCACTCTGCTAACAAACCCAGGCGGCCGACGAGGAAGAGGAAGAGTCCGAGTAAAGATTGCCACGTACCAGTGTCTTCTATTACCCTCCAACGGCAACCATGTTGATGTCATGTCGTGCGAGGTCCGGGTCTCACTCTCCCGCTCTCTCTCTCTCAATTTCTTATGTGATCTTCCTAGTTTTAATGGGTTCGTAGCTTCCTCGGAGGAATATCTTCGGCTAGCAAGTCTGTGGGTCATTGCGATAAGGACAAGTCACAGTTAGTCTTATTTCAGCGCTGGTGGCTATCGGTCATGATGTTTGGGGCGTCTCATCTTACTTTTGACGCTGTGAAAAGGAGAAACATCACGAAGCTCATGACCAAAGTCTATGTGTACACTAGTCAAAACTGCGGTATGGAGAATATTTTGCTGCTTAGCTCGTCTGCTTTTGCTCTGCATGTGTGCATGTGAAGTAGGGTGCTCGGCGTACCACTGTGGTAGCTGACATCCCAGTTACACCTTTTCAAAATAATTTGATGCTGTAGGTGAGGAAGCAGGGCCTCGACGGCATGACAGACCCTTTCTCACGTAGTCACGAGCTCTTTCCCCCCCTTCTGTCCCATCATCTCCTGACTTCGTTGACCCGCCTCCACACCGCTGAACCAGGTACCAGCATCTCTCACCCATCCCTACTAAAACCAAACCACTCTTTCCCTCTCCAAACAACCAATTGTATCCCACCCCATCTACATGGCCCCTCTACTTCTTCTCTGCTCCAACAAAACCACACAAAGCATCTTGTAGCGTCGTTGGGCTAGTGGCTATGCTATCGCCTTCCCAGCAAACCATTTGCGAAGAAAAGGCGGGGATCACGGGTGTAAGTGAAACCAAGATAAACTAAAGAGTTCGAAGACGAGTGCTAACGGATATATAGTCGAACCCCGTACGGCGCAGTGGTTTCTTTTTTGGTGGATATCTTTTTGGCTGGGTTGGGGTCGTTTGGGAAGGAGGCGGGACTGGGTATGATGTCACAAGCGAGGCGGGAAGGGGAAGCTACGTATAGTCTCTATGCGAAACTAGTTCAAGATGTGTTACCTTTTTTGGTAGACTGGCGTAGCAGTAGTATGTCTCTTGACTTCTTGTACATCTCTCAGCACATCATTCGAATTCTGGATTCGTCATCTCTCAAGCACAATGTAACAAGCATACTTGAGAAGCGGAGTGGTAAGTCTGGGCATGATGCAGCCCAGGTCCGTATGATCAGTTTCAACATGTCTATCACGTCCACACTTTTTCTGTCTCGCCAACACACCCGCACGCTATTCCCTCTGCAACACGACCATCAACCCCATTATCCCCAGCATAACCTGCTTCAACCATGGGTGCTCGCTCAGCAGAATAGTAACGTATCCAACAAATGGTATAAAACCAACCACACTTCCAATAACGTCTTCTTTGCGGTTGAGAAACGACTGGTCGCGAGCGTAGAGTTCCGTGTCGTCTGCAAGGTTGTTGTCACCTTTTGTGAGGAGACGGAGCGGTGTTTTACTACAACGTTACCGTCAGTACAGAAGCCTCTAGTGAAAACAATATCCGGCATCAATGCTGCTGCTGCTGCTG
>JAODYC010000055.1:0-23363 GCA_026262405.1 Curvularia hawaiiensis
TGGTGGAGGTGGAGGAGGGACAGCTTGCTGGTTCCCACCGCCGATACCTGGGAGAGCGCTTGAAGTGCCGTCTGGTGGAGCAGAGAGACCTGGAAGTGAGAGGCCTGGTGGCAGGAAAGGTGCACCAACCATGTTCCTGGATGGTAGTTTCTGATCGACAAGACCCTCTGCTTCGTCTTCTGCTTCCTGCTCTTCTTCCTCCATTTTCTGGCGCCGGCCCTGGTTGCGGTCGAAGGTGCCTTGGGCTTCGGCCGCAGCTTGGCCAATATGGTAACGGTCGTTGATGTAGTTTGTATCGCCTGGCCGGGGACGTGTCCAGAAACGTGTGACGCGGTCATTGGAACCAGAAGCCAGAATGTGGCCAAGCGGGTGCCAGTCCATTGTCCAGACGGTAAAGTCGTGAGCGTACTGCAGGCTGTGTGCGGGGTATATGGTTTGCGAAGGGGCGTTTTGTGCGTCAGCAGCGTCGTAGGGGGATATTGACGGTGCAACACCTGGAGGTGGGTTCTGCTCGTCGAGGAGGTAATGGTGGATGCTGCCATCCACACCACCAGTAGAGAGCAGATTTCTGTGCATTGGATGCCATGCCATGGTAATGATATCCTTCTCATGGCCCTTGAGTAAGAGGACATCGCGCATCATTCGGATATCAAAGATGCGGGCGGTATGATCACGGGCGCACGTTGCTAGCATGTTTCCTTGGGCGGGCTCGAACATGGTTTTTGATATTGGGTTTTTATGTCCATGAAGTGTCGTCAGACAGCGACCTGTGCGCGGATCCCAGAACTTGACTTGGTGATCCTTTGACCCTGACACCAGCAATCCCTTGTGCGGATGCCAGTCGACCGACTTGACTTCCCATCCATGTCCTGTCAGCGTCGACTCTTCTGTACTCGACGCAAAGTCCCAGATCTTCAGTGTCGTGTCGTCGGCGCATGTAACAAACTTGGAGTCTGTGGGAGCTATGGCGAGCCCTCGTACGGCCTCGGTATGCGCCTGTATCTCCTTGACGTTGTTGAAGTTGGTCTGCCAATACTTGACGACTCCGGTCTGGTCGGCAGACAGCAGCCAGTCGTCGGTTGAGGTGTACTCGACGGCGCGAATGGCGGCCTCGTGGGCCTGCATAATAGTTTCAAAGTTGAAGCCCATACCGTTCCATAGCGTGAACTCGCCGCTCGTGGAGCCCGTGAGCAGCCTCCGGCCCTCTGGTGTCCACTTGACTACGTTGATAGGATGCTTGACTTTGTTGAGGGACGAATGTACGGCCTTTGCGGGTATCGACTCTGCAGCGCTCGCGAGGCGGGCTGCGGGGGGCGGCATATCAACAATGTAGCTTGCACTGGGTCGCTCTACCTCAGGCCTGGGCATGTTCTTGTACCGCGGGCGGCGAGTGCGCATCCATTGCACCGTTGTCGAGCCATAGTCAGTGACGGCACCTGCAAGCTCCGGTCAGTTGCGCAGGTCGAGAAGCGAAGACAGCACAGAAAACTGGGCGCATGGGCAGCAGAAAGCATGTCGATGGGCTAGAAGACCAGGCATGAGCAGTAATAATACTTACGTTTCGGTCTGGGGCGCAGGCCTCCTTCGAATTCCGGGCGGTGGTACTCGCGCTCCATGCTGGCTGCTGTTGCCGGACGCCTTGTTTAGATGAAGCGCATGAGAGACGGAGCCAAGGCGAAAGGCAACGACAAGAGGCCGGGGCGATTGGCCGCGATGCGCAAGCTTGGTGTTGTCTGTAGGTAGTAGGGATAGCGTACAATGGGCCGCTGTGAAAGCGCGTGCTCGGTCGCGTTGGACGTCGGCCGGGGATGCTCCTAGCGCCGACGCCACAGCCAAGCCACACCTGAGCCGCGCAGGGAAGCCACGCCCTCCACTCAGCCGCCAACCGGCATCCAACGGCCTGGGCGCAGTCATGGGCGAGGTGCATCACCGTGCAGATCCCCGCTCACGAAACTCCCAACAGAAATTCAAATGCTATTGCGCAGCAGCCCAGAAAGGCCAGACGCCCCAAGCAGTGAGCAATGCCGACATGGCCCGCCTGCTCAGCTACAAATTTACCTCTCTCGCCACGGGCTACGGCCAAGCAGACGCCTTCCTTTCCTCCGCTTGTCGCACTCATCCCTCAGCCCCGTTCGCCGTCACCCTGAGAGTCCTATAATTACCGCCGCATGAGCCATTACGCTCTGGGCAGTCGTCGCCTTACGTTATATACCTCTGGCTCGCCTTGCACTCCCGCCTGTCATGGCGACCATCACCGAAATGGCCTCTTCCTCTGCCATTGACCTCTCTCCTGGCTCCCATTCCGCTTCCGCTCCCGTCAACCGCGGAAAGGAAGCCACCGCACCCACCACCAATGGCTCCATTACTCCAAACACCACCAGACTCGCTCGCGACACCAAATATCGCCATGTCTTTGCCACACACTCGCTCACACGCACTTCGTGCCTCAGCCACGATGCAGACAAGAGCCCTAGCTTCGTTGGCTTCAGAAATCTCATGATCTTGGTGCTCAGTACGCATCCCTCGCCGCAAACTCGAGATACGCGTATCGGCTAACAGGACCAGTCGTCTCTAACTTGCGCCTGATGATTGTGAACCTGCAAAAGGTACATCTCTTTGTCGTCTTGCCGTCTTCGCCGTACTAACACGAATAGTACGGCGTCCTCATATGCCTCTCCTGCCATGACTATCGCCGCTCCGACGTCATTACGGGCCTGCTCTTGTACCTCCTTGTTCCTGCCCACCTGTTCGTCACCTACCTAATCGAACTCGCCGCCGCCTGGCAGGCCAATCGAGCCCATGCCCGCATTGCTCAGGAAAAGGACAATGATTCGCCTGCCAAATACGCAGCCGCGTTGCGTAGCTTCAACTCCACCTGGTACTTGATTGCCTTCTTTCACAGCGTCAATGCCGTCGCAAACCTCTACATTGCTACAAAGTATGTCTACTACGACATTTACCACCCAGGAATCGGCACACTATGCGAGCTGCACGCCGTCATCGTCTTCTTGAAGTGCGCTTCATATGCGCTTACGAATCGCGATCTGCGCCATGCCTATCTCCATCCAAAGCAAGCCGACCCTCTTCCCGAGCTATACAGCACATGTCCATACCCGCAAAACATCAACATGAAGAACCTGTGCTACTTCTGGTGGGCGCCTACTCTTGTCTATCAACCCGTCTACCCCCGAACCGACAAAATCCGTTGGGGCTTTGTCTTCAAGCGATTGTTGGAGCTGGTCGGCCTCAGCATCGTCATCTGGATTGCCTCGGCCCAATATGCCGCTCCACTGCTGCAAAACTCTCTTGACAAGGTCCTCACGCTAAACCTCACCTCCATTGTCGAGCGTGTTATGAAGCTCTCCACCATTTCCGTCTTTTGCTGGCTCTGTGGCTTCTTCGCTCTGTTCCAGTCTGCACTCAACGCCCTTGCCGAAGTAATGCGGTTCGGTGATCGAGAGTTCTACGGCGACTGGTGGAATGTGTCGTCCATTCGCACGTACTGGACAACCTGGAACAAGCCGGTTACCAATTTCATGCGTCGCCACATTTACTCTCCTTTGGTTGGTCGTGGGATCCCCCCTCCAGTGGCCCAGATCTTCGTCTTCTTTTTCTCTGGAGTACTGCATGAGCTACTCGTAGGAGTGCCCACGCACAACATCATTGGCGTGGCATTTGCAGGCATGATGATCCAGATCCCACTCATTGTGCTCACGGACGTCATCCAGAAAATCAAGTGGATTCAGGGTCAAGTCACAGGAAACATGATTTTCTGGGTCAGCTTCTGTTTGGTGGGTCAGCCGCTTGCTGCCCTGTTGTATTTCTTTGCATGGCAGGCCAAGTATGGGAGTGTGAGTCGGCAGGTCAGCGACAGCCCGATCAACATGTTTTACCGGCGGTAGTACCCTGTCTGTTTGATCATGAGATCGTCTTTCAAATACTTCTTTTCGCGGAGACGTTGTATCGCTCTTTTTGGCTTGCCAAGTTAATAGACTGTTGACCAACGTTACCGTTGACCTTCCATTCTTCGTTCTATGTCTGCTCTAGCAATGTGACTTGAATATCACGTCTCACAAACCCTCCATACTCGCCTTGACTCTGCTCAACATCCGCAAGACCTCACTCTGCGCCACCTTTTCAACTTTCTCAACCCACAACCCATGAACGCCCTTATCTTTCGCAACCTGCAAGAACTTGCCCAACGCAACTATCACATCTCCTCTTTCTTTTCCATCTCCCCACCCCATGACCACTTCCGCTCCACAAAGGACCCGCATCCCCAATGTAAACACTTCTGCCTTGGAGCTCCATCCCAACGCACCATCTTCTTCCTCGCCGGCTGTCCACGCAAGCACATCCAAGCCATCAGCCACCCACTTTGCCAATCCCGCTCTCAACGATGCATCAACACTCGAGCGCGACACACGCAGCAGCACCCGTGACCAGAGCACCGCATCCAAAACATCGTCCTTGTACAGATTCTGTTTCTCCTGCGCAAACAATGCCGTGTCTTCTTGTCTCTCTTGCGCAAACGTTTGTACGAACGGTACGTGGAAGAGGGGACTGCGGTCTGGCACTGGATTCGTTAGACGGCGGAGTGCCTGGGTAGCCAAGTCAGCTGAGGCATCAAAAGATTGGCATAGGAAGAATGCTAGGCGGTAGCTGCTCAGTAGAGGGACTGTGTCTTTGAACGACGGATAGCCCTGTGCACGAAGCAAGAAGCCTGTCGTGCGCGCAGCTACGTCTCGGATTTCGTCGTCATCGTCGTTCAAGAGGTCGTAGAGGACGAGACTGAGGCCTAAGATTACGGCACGGGTAACGTTGGAAGAAGGAGATGTGGTCAGGATGGAGCGCAGGGCGTTGAGGGATTGTACAGCTGCGAAGCGCGTGTCGAAGGGGTTGGTGTCGATGATGGTCATGCGGAGGAGACGGATGTAGCGTATGATTGCGCTCACGGTGGTTTTGCGCTCGCTAGGTAGAGAGGCGTATGCGTGGTCGAGGAAGAAGGCGAGCAAGTGCAGGCCGCTCTGCATGTTGGAGGGCGGGGCCTCAAGGCACTGGGCTTCGAGTTTGGATAGGGTGATTATGACATCGCTTTGCTTGAGGAGAGAGAAAAAGTCGCATCTGAGGGTGTCGTTGTTTGTCAGAGCAATGGCTAGCACAGATTGCGCTGCTGAGATTACTTCTGCGTCTGTGGCTTCGAGTACGACGCGGTGGATATGTGATAGGACCAGTGCGAGCGGAATAGTAAGATTACTGCATGAAGCAGACTGTAGTATGCTGTCTAGTGTTCGTAGAGCAGTCAGGCAGGTATCTGGATCTTGGTTTGCGAGGAGCATGAGAGCGTCGCCGATGCTTTGGTATTCGTCTGAGACCATGACAGTGAGAGAGTCTTCTGGCATGATTACACGGTCAATGAAGAAGACCTGAGACAAGGAGCTTTGGAAAAGGTCGTCTCCGAAATGCTCACTGGGACCAATGTTGTACTCTGGCCCGACTGATACGGACTCGGCGAGGTCAGTCCAAGCATTCAGTGCCGAGACTGCATTTGTTTGACGGAGCATAGCCATTCCACACAAGCCAACTACGTCGAGGAAAGCCGCTCGAACAAAGGGACAGTTACTCGAGGCGTACCACGCTGGCGCTTTTCTGCACATCTGCTGCATGATGCTTGTGAAGCGATCTTGAGCTGTGGACGGTTAGGTTTGTTGTATGACACAGATGGAAACAAAACTTACTAAGATGACTTGAGTTGCGAAGCGCCTTCTTCAGAAGATATTTCATTACCAGAAGCATTCCATGCTGTCCATTGCGGCTCGCAGGGACAGTCTCCAGAACCAAACAAAAAGTATCAAACGCTTCGTTCGAAGAGCACAACGAAACGTATGTTCTTGCCGCCATATCTCGCATGTGCCAATGCGGACTTGGTATCAACTTCTTGACTAATTCCTGCATCTTCGAAATATCACCGGGCGGTTTTGCTTGGCGCAAAATTTGGAGTGCTGGAAAGACGCCTTCAGCGCCGTGCAGGTCAAGGGGCGAGCCGTTCACCTCGGGTGTATCCATTATTCTTTGGTTTTCATTCGGCTCGAGCAGGTCAAGCAAGATAGTGACAAGGCTGGGATAGTTGTCGTAAGAGAAACGCGATGTCTTTGCTCGATCGCGCTCTTTCCAATCTTGAGCTTCGTCGCTGCCGAGAAGTCTCTCGATAAGGGCTTTGAATAGCATGAGAGCACAGTTGCGGAGAGGCCATCTGTGACAAACGTCAGTACGGAACTTAAGTAAATATCAAGGCTCCCTACATGGGTGAATTGAGAGTTTTTGCGGCCAACTCGAGCCCCTGACCAATGTAGGCTTCTGAAGCAACGCTGAGCTTGGAAGTTGTGAAGATTTCCTTGATACAGTTGAGTGCATGTACTTGTGGAAGACGACTCTCCTCAATATTTGCACTCTTTGCTTCGACTAGTGTTTCTGCAGTAAGATCTTTCATGGCTCGAGGGAAAAGCTTGCCGCTTTCTTGTGGCTCTGCGGCTAATAAGGCTGACATGGCCGCGGGTATACCTGCAGATCGTCGGGTGATGGCGTCTGACTTGGCTTGAATAGATCGTAGTGTTTCTTGATACCAAGCTTCTGGCAAGGCACGAATAGAAGGGATGTTCGAAGTTACGCAACGACGGCAGAAGACAGCAAAGGTTTGCGACACAGTTGAAAAAGCACCTCGGTGCCGTAGTTCCAATAGTTGGGTAAAGCATAGCCGCCCCAGCTTTTCAAAAAGTTGTGGGGTCATCAGGTCGCTTTCTGCATCACCTATGGGAGCTTTCGAGATGATGGTTCTAAGCAATACACTGAAATATGTCAGCGGTGTTTTCCAACAATTGAGAGATACTTACCTTGCTTCCTTGAGCCCTCTCCATGAGTAACTCAAGATCTCCTTGGTATCCAAGCTTCCTTCGTCTTCCAATTCCTCGGGAACATGGCCTTCTGGTGCATCTGCACACAATACGTGATAAACACAAGTCCACAAGCTCTCTATGCTCTCCACGATGTCGCTGTGTATATATTTCCACTTGGAAAATGCTTCTGATGACATGTTTGACACAAGAGTATAGAAATCAGGTTGGTCAACGACATATCGTAAAGCAGCAAAGATACCATGCACAGGCCGCCCATCGACAGCCTGTGGGAGATCCTCATGCGCTACGGCCAACGTGCTTTTGAGCTGGTGCTGGAGATGTTCGAAAATCTGCAGCTTAGTGGAGAAGTAAGAGGTACCCAGAGCCACTGCTGCGTCTTCTGCAGAACTGAAAATCATCCCATAGGCTCGTGCAACACCATCCGCTTGATCGGCTCGTCCAGTTTTCAGCATGACGGACTCAGCTCGCGCAATGAAGCGAGGAATGGCTGACATCGTGAATTCTCTGTCGGCCTTGGGCAAAGCTACTAAGCATAGCTGTAAAACTGACACAGCTGCGTCACGAACATCGTCGAAAGGATCTAGTACCAGATCTAGGAGCGCCCGCACTAGTTTCTTGTTGCCAACCTGAATTCCATGAGCCCAGTTCAGCTGTCCTTGTGCCGATTTTGAGAGGCTCTCAAATGGCACGCCAGGATCCAAGCCGGAGCGTAGCACGATGGTAAGAGATCGTAGTGCGGTAATGCGGCTCTGATAGGGCGCAGTCGGGCGAAGTTCCCACTGGAGAAACCGTAGGTACCAGACGATGAATGAGAGTGACTCTAGAAGTGAATTCTGCTGTTTGATTCCAGAAATCGAGTCTTCGTAATCGAATGCCACTTCCGGGAAAGGAAGTCGTGCGTGACCAGCGACTTCGCTTTTAGACATGCCTTTCGACAGCGTAGCTGTGCTTGCGCGCAGGCGGTCAAAGAGCTTTTGCGTGTACCCATAAACCTCCCTTCGGAAATTTGCATCCGTATCGGCATGTAAGTGGGCGAGATTAAGCTTTAGTGCTTGAAGCACACCACCGCTGACCGCTCTTGTGACGGAGGTGGAGTAGACTGAAAGAAACATACCCGCGAGCTTGACCTCTGGCTCCGGATCAGACATCCACTTGCCGGCTATGCTGTCAGGCAGATAGACAGTACCATCACGAATGTCTACAATACTCTGTACTCTGTGATCTGAGGCAGGTAAGCACTCCATATTAGCTGAGAGTATTAGGGATGCAGTTCCGCCCACTTACCAGTGTCTTTTAAAATCGTGAGCTCTTTTCCAGTTGCGATTGCTGCTAACAAGAACCTGAATTCCATGGCTTCGTCAAGTGATGATTCGCATGTGCTAGATTGCGACAATTCCTCCGGTAACCCGCCATCGTGCGGAACGTATAGTTCGAATCGCAGGTATGCTAAAAACCGGGTGTATTCGGCAATATTGGGCAGGAAACAGTGAGGAAATACATGGGTCTTGAATTCTTGTATCCGATCTGGCCACTCCCGTAGAGTCTCAACGACTGGCTCTATCCATAGTGGCACTTTTTTGCCACCATCTTCTTCTTTCCAATAGTCTGGAGAGCGTCGGGCTTGTGTCAGGAAGTTCTTGATCAGATGACCTGCGGAAAGTGCGGTGTCATGATGGACGACCCACGCAAGGAATGACGAAAACACACTCTGAGTGGTTACGACATTTCCAGCTGGGCTAGGTGAGTGCTTCAATTGTTTGCTGAAAAGGTCTACTAGTTCCGAAATTGTGACCACTTCTTTGAGCAAAAAGTGGGCGAGGCCTTGCAAAGCTGGTTTCACTTTCATCCGGTCCTCGCGCTCGCAGATGATGTCCAGGAAACAGATGGTGGCTTTTTCTCGGAGCTCAGTTGCACGTACGCTTTGGAATTTGGTAATGACGTTCGTGAGGACTAGGAGCATCTGCCGCATCGACTTGCCCTTTGTGTCGTGGGATCGCTGAAGGTAGATGTTGAAAGCCTTAAAGAAAATGGAGTCGTTCAACATCTCATCGCGCGCATACTGACACTTGGATGCTGCGCAATGCTCAATAATCGCACATACGGCATTGGAGGCGGCTGCACGATGGCTGTTGTTCACATCTACCAAGTCTGCAGTTTCCAGAACCGGAGAAAGAATGGTATGTAGCTTTCTGATATGGCATCAGTCATGGTTGAAAGCATCAACACAAAGCTCACGGACTTTGCATGCTTACTTCACACCAGTAGAGGGCTCTTCCTCTTCGAAATTAGGTAAGACCTTGGCCACATTCTTCGCTAAATCTCTTAGTACCTTGTCAGGTACTGGTACCTCGGGGCTTCGAGGTGCCCCTTGTGCCATTTTCTCAGAAAGAATCCGAAATTTGGCGTCGTAAGGGCAACGGTTTGATGGGATTCAAGAGTGTGGTTTCCGTTAAGGGTGTGGGGGTATGATGACTCAGCGGCAAATCCTGCAAATTCGGCAATCGACCCTTGATGGCTTTGGGAAAAGCAGCCATAGATCGTGAACGAGCTAGGTTAGCGTGCCACCACTCTCCACTCCTCCCGACTTCCAGCTTAGTGCTGGACGAGATATGTTATGCAAACTATCACCATCTATTGTCATCTACATGAGCAACAACATGCTCCTGAAGAAATCGCCCACGTTGAAGTTCAATCGAGCTTAATGACTACCACCTTGCCCTACAATCATGATGTCATTTCGAAGAGTAGAAATTCAATGCTTGAGGCCATTCAGCTGTCATCACTGTACTTGGAGACTACTTTATTTGATATTCAGCGTCTGAACACTACAAGGTTGACCTGCGAAAACAGATACACTCTTTAGCGTCATGGTGAGGGTCTTGTTTTGCTTACTGATATATCAGCGGTGTATCTGCGGTGAATCGCAGTGGCTGGGCTGTTGTATGGCAGCTTTCCCACAACTAATGAAACAGGAAAATGGCGTCGTATAAACCCACCCTACTCTTGAAAGTAGCTGTAGTTGTCGTGCTTATTTCTTGTTCGCTGTGTTCATACTTCACCTGCGAGGACTATCAACACAGCAAATAATAAATGACCCTTACAACTACCGCTACTTCTCAAAGTAGAGCTGCAGGTACTGATTTCCTTGTAGTGTTCAGCTTTATTTGAAGGTAGTGATTTCACTATAATTTAGGCCACCATTTTCTGGTTTACGGGCTGTGAGAGGCAGGGTAGAAATAACCTCACTGAGTAAAGTCATCAAGCAAAGTCAAAGTCGCTAAAACCCACTAGACCCTTGACGCTTTTACTCAAACTACGTCCTGTAAAGACTTCTAACCTTCTGGCAACTATCCGCCCACAAAGCTGTTTGCGAAGCGTAAAAGACCATATTCTCTTACAGAGGACAAGCAAGAGCTTCAAGTACATTCCAGAATGCCACCCCGATCCAAAGGTTTCACAAACCCTATGAAGATAGATACGACCACATCAAAGAAGCGGCCTTTGACACCAAACGCCCCCAACAGTATTGGGAAGCGTCCGAGCACTCAAGGTGGCTTTGTACTAAGCAGTGATGAGGAAAGTGCTGGTCATGACAGCAACGATGACTATGCATTTGTTTCTTCAAAAACCGTTAATTCGGAAGCTATCGTCCCTTCGAAAGCACCAGATTCGATACAAAAACCATTGGCGGCGGGGCCTACCCAAGGACCTTTTCCTACAAAGCAAATAAACAAGGCTCGCCTCAATAAGCTCCTGGGAAGAAACGGAAAACCGAAACAAACTACAAAAGAGGCTTTGCCCCCGAGTCCGGCCACTCAGTCTATACAGCGTTCCATAGATCCTGCTGCCAGCAATGAGCTAGCAGAGGCATCCGACATCCCACAAGAGATTACAGTGAGCTTTGAAAATAGCGGACAAGTGAGTCTTGCACGAAATCTTGGTAAATCTCTGCTTGGGACAAAGCAGACGGTTGTACCCCATGTGAAACCTCCCCATGAGGCGCTTTCTGTAGCTGGATCACAATACGATTCTCCGCAATAGAAGTCTAAGCAAGCGCCAGGAAATACTGCGCCGACCAAAGCTATCGATGAAACGAGAAGTAGAGAGGCAGACTTGACCGTTCGGCCTCTTGTCGGGACCGATGAAGAAAAAGGGCAACGGAAATTCCCTCCTGCCCTGAAACCAGCGGCGGAGCAAGCACCTACAAAATCAAAATCCGATCCCAGGAGTACAACTCTACATTTGACGGCTTCTTCGGGAGCGAATGCAGGCTGCAAGGCCCAGAAACTCTCTAGGTTAGAACCAACCATACTCGAGTCACAATTCCAACATAAAGAAAATGAACCGAATGCCGAGCAACAAGCCTTAGAGGCACATAGCAAGTGCAAAAGATTCACCAGTCCAGATTCAAGCTCTTCCAATCAGCCTTCACAAAAGCATGTGCGTGACGCTGACAATGGAGCTGGTGACATTACTGCTGCAGCTCTCAAGAAACCTATTCAGTATTTTTCCAGCGCTCCCATGGCGCCTAAACTCGAGCAAGAAAATATGAAAACCAGCGGTACGGTTACTAAAGGCTCTGGAAAGGCTTCTGGAGCAGAACCTGCCAAAATAACGTCATCAGTCGCTAGCGATGTGACTCCAGACCAGGTTACGAATGCCAGCCGTAAGGCTCTGATACTTCCCCGAAGCGAGCTTTCCAAAGATGCACAACCTTATTTTGAGTACTCGGTTTTCCGAAAAAGCTGGTCGAGCGAGGAAGACGAGAACAAAGTCCCGGCAGAGGAAATCATTATGCATCGCTTCACCAACGTGCTCGAGGCAAATAAGCAAGCTGAAAGACTGTTTCAGAGCGAAAAGCCCGGTTACATGATCGTTGAGAGCAGCACCAAACGAGACGAACACGGCTGCATAGTCTTGACGAGCAGTATAGCAGCTTTTGATCACCCGATACATAAGCACCATACAAAGATCTACGTACGGCGCGATTACGTGTCGAAGTTCGCAAACCAGACTTCGCAGTCTCTAAAGGGAACAGCATTCATCTCTGGCATTTGTTACGCTCTCCGACTATTCAAGCTGATTGAAGTATCTGACGTGGTCAACTCCGAATCGAACTCTGACTCAAACAGTCCTGTATCTTCCACAGAGAATCTTATTCGCACATACCATTCTCATGGTCGCGCCGAAGTATACACTACCCTCGAAGCTGCGAACCGTGCAGCTAGAAACCTTCAAGTCCAGCTCAGCCACAAAAAGGACCCAAAGGATACGATGACTAAGGCTTTTCAGGAGCAAGATTTGAAAAACCTCAACGCGAAAGTGCGGGAGCTTGAGTCAGCTGGAGTCGGCGAAGATAGGTGCTGGCGAAGCAAGTTCAACGCATCCGGTTTGGGAGGAGATAAATTTGAACTGGTGGTGGAGAAGATTGGGATATGTGGACCGAGGAATATTTGATGAATATGAATTGGGGGTAGCAAAAAGGACGGATCACACAGGGCAATTTGGAATGCGTGGTTTTGCTTTCATCTAATATCAGCTGGTGACAAGGCATTTCCCTTGATCTCACAATCGGTTTGATCTTAACTCCATGTGGCAAATACCTTCATCTCACGGTTGATTTGATTTTAAGTCCATGCTGCAAGTACAGGATTTGAATCATTGGTAATGACTCGGGGACATGTAGTTTTGATGGCTCACAATCTTTTACATACAGTTCAGAAAATAATAAACCAATCTTTTACAACAAACCATCTAAAAATGTTCCTCTACCCGAACTGCCCGAGAACGTGTGGGAAACCCCATCTAACACTTCCGCCACTCGAGCTTCCAGTTGGCATGCCTGAAGTCATACGTGCCAAAATCTCCCTGGATAACCGGCCTAAAGTTGACGTTCAAAATGCCTGGGTTTCCATCTGCCCCTGTGCACTTAGACCACTTGAGATCCGAGGTGCTGCTCCGCACCGTAACATAGTCTTTCATTTCCGGACCATTGCATGTCAGTCCACCAGTAAGAACGCCCTGAACACCAGTGTTAGTCTCTCTCTTCAGGGCATGTGGGATGCAAGCGTATGAAGAAGAAGAAGGAGGAGGAGGAGGAGNAGGAGGAGGAGGAGGAGAGGAAGGGAAATGAGTTAATAAAACTCACCGTATCGCTCGCGTTCTCGCTCCAGAAAACTTGCGTAAATGTATTTAGTTCACTGTTTCCCTTCAACGCTACATCTCCGACATAATCGACCTGTCTGACGGCGACCTGCCAGCCGGCACTCGCACCCGCGGATTGAATGTGCACAGCGCAGTTGTCTGTTGAGTCGCCCTTGAGTTGTGTGAAGGCCACGCCGGCCGTGTCACCAAGCGTTGTGGAGTCTGGCTTTACAGAACCGGAGTCATTGGGGCACCCAGAGCCGGAGAAGACGAGGCGTGTGATTGTTGGGGGTGTGGGAGGTGCGGCGAGCGTGAGGAGCGCGAAGCTAAAGAGGGGGAGGATGTGGGCGTGCATTTCGCGGTTGGCGTGGAGGAGCAGGAGTTGGGTACGAATGGGAGATAGAAGGCAGAGCGTTCTCAGTAGTGTCGCCAAAGATGCAGATCGTGACGAATTTCTGAACTGTAAAAGTCAATCGCAAATCCACAGGTCTTTTTAGCAAGAGAATAAGCACAGAATACGTAGCCTTTATATATGCCCCATCTTCCATCACACATTCCCTGCTTCCCAGAATAATCCCAATCTCCATTACCAAACCCTATGCATCTACCCCAGGGCACCTCGTAAAAGAAGATGCCCCTGCATACTTCTCCTCCTAAACAACCATTTACAAGAACCTATTTTCATGCCACTCCCATCTATTCCGCAGCAACCTTAATATCCCCGCCCGCGCTCTCGAACCTCTACCCCCTGCTCCACGAGCATTTATCCAAATTAAGCGAGCCGCTGGAGAAACCGAAAGCATGTCATACAATGTGGGCCGCCGCCTCTCATAATTGCTCTCATAATACACTTGTCTGCTTTTTTCTCTTCTGTTTCTTCTAGAACACTGTCGGAATATTAAAAAAAATCCTGGTGTATATTGTGGGGGATGTAAGAAGGCAGCAGGGCAACTTCCGTCGTTACTGTGGCGGTTAGGCTAGACCCATAGTCATCACTCGTATTTCCCGAGCGAGAAGGCGGCAAAGAACTCTGGACTTTGTACAAAGTATATCTGTAGTCAACCTGCCTTTCTACCGGAGTCTCGTGGCCCAAAAGAAGAAGCTCCATGATAGACATGGATTTTCCCCGTTCAAGAAGCTGCATCACTACCATCTATCTAATCCATCTCGCTTGCATCTCCGAGTCTTCATTCACATACGATAGGACCGCGGTCTAGCTGCTTTGCCGCCTTCCTATTCGCAATGTCGAGCAGAATGCTCGTTAATACAGGTTCGCGCTGGCGCCAGGTAGTCTAGGCAGAGTTCGCCACGGGTTTGATTCAAGCCTTTTTTGCCACTTGTATGTCTATGCGATACAGCCACTGCACATCTTCGTTCATTCATCAGCAAAGAAAAACACTCTCGACCATCCACGTGCTCGTGATAGTATAAACATCATCGTTGGATATATAGTAGTTATACTATAACACAGTGACAAGTCATTTCTAACCGTCAAAAGGCGCTTCGCGATGATCATTACCTTCTAATGTGGCGCCCAATGGTCTCCTACAATGCGGCCTTTGTCAAGGAGCGATCATTCTTGTTTCTTGTAACAAGGCGGGCGAACTTGATGGGGTGCGTGACTCACTTACAAACCCCGTTAACACGATAGAATATGATTAAAACTATGTATGGTCTACATTTCGTCGGCAATGAACTAATTAGTGTCGCGCTGCCATGGCTCGTTTCAATACTCTCAACACTACTCAATATAGTATGCCGAGATAGAGATAATCATAAACATAGCTAACAATGCTCCGCCTTCGAACCTGGTACGCCGTTAGCAAATCACGATCAGCCAATCAATTTGCAACTTACCAATTCGATTTTCCATTGTTAGTAAGAAATGCAATGTAGATAGCAGATGACAGCAAGGCGGTAACGTCAAAGCCGTTGAAACTCAGAGTCATCTCATCGACTTGCATGCCCCATCCGATAATTACTATAACTGGGATTACAAAGAGAGTAGTCTGTATACATCTGCCTACTGTGGCTCGAATGCAAAGATCTAGATCGCCACGGTATCCCGCCATGATTGGCTCTAGGTCGTTTGTCAACAGGGGGAGTAGGACTATGCCGACGAAACTTATGGTCAAGCCTGTTTGATCAAGTAAATCTTCTAGGCTGTTCGCAGCAAAGTAGGTATTGAAACCAACTAGCGTAGTTGATAGTGTAGTGATGGCAATCGCAGTCGCAGCTCCAAGCGGGGGTGACGAGTCCCTGTCTTCTAGATCTTCGTCTAGATCTTCGAATGTAGCCATGAGCGAAGTGTGCGTCCGGAGCTCGAAGTAGAGGAGGCCAAAGTAGACAACAATGAACACAACGGAGATGGAGCGTGACTGGTTCAGAATGCCTCCTGGTACAGGTTTGGCGAGCAATTGGGTTGCCGTCGGTAGAACGAGACCAGTCACAGCAAGGGTGAGTAGAGACCCGTAAATCTGCGCGACCGTATCATTATAGCTCCATTCAGCCGCTCTCACTCCTCCAGCTAGAAAACCAAGGCCGAGCATTAGATGCATATTTGAGAGGATGCCTCCGATCAGTGAGGTCTGCAGCAGTTGGATTTGACGCTTCCTAAGCAGAACGATTGAGGTGACGAGGTTGACGGCATTCCTGGAGCGTTGTCAGAATGTTTGTTTGCGAGTAATCATGATCTGGCGAAGGCCTACGTACCCAAAAGTCATATACAGTACAGCGTGTATCACTTTGCCATATCGTTTTTTCATACTGTTCAGGCCCACGCCCGTTAAGACCGAGGAGGGAAAAACAGCTAGCATGTTCATGGAAAATATCAAAGAAGGGTTGTGATGGGTATAGTTCATAACGAAGCCGACGATCACAAAGACAAAGAGAAGATTGGTGTAACGATATAGTATGTGTCGTAGATCTCCATGGATTGTGCCGAGATTCAGGTCAGTCGCTTGCGGCTCTTTCAACTTTGAGAGCGTCGCTCTAACGGGTAGGCTGCGCTTTGAGTCCCTCATGGCGAGTGTCAGATATGGAGGCACAAGGCTTACCTAGCTGATGTTCGAATGCACTAGAGTAGAGGTGGTGGCCAAGCGCAAGCTGGACCACGGCTGCCTGACGTGACTCGAGACCCCGCAAACCCGAAAGGATTCATATCGTGCCTCACTATCTCGGGCATGCAACTACCTCGTGCACGCGCACCCTTACCAAAACTATTGTCAAAGTGAGACTATAGGGCCACACCACGGTTCGACGACTTTTGATTTTTCTGCTCGTTGTTGGCCGCGCCATCGGCTGAGGTCCATCAAATTGTCCTTGTTATTCTTCCATTAGGGGTCCATCCCAACCTATACCTTAGATTTAACACGTAAAGCTAAAGCCTTAGTGCCTAAGGCCTCGTAAGACATAGAGCTAGAAGGTCTAGAACTTAAGATGTCGCGTTTAGATCCCTACTTTAACCAAATCTTCGTTTTTAATCTTCAATCTTTAGTAGGCTGAGGGGCGGCCTGCTGTTTTTTGTGGTACTTTTTGATAGATCATTCGCCACAGGCGAGCCATTAGTGAGAAAAAAAGCTATTATCACGGTATGGTTTACTGGTAAAATCAACATTAAGGTATAGCGAGATCCAGCTCCCATTCGACTTAGCCTTGACAAGAACACTGCCGGTGATCTCGAGTAGTAGTGAGCCCATTAACTCTAAGCAATTATGTACTTAAAGATGTCATATCATGTTGTAGCTTGTGCTGCTAAGATGGTTTGAAATACAGCCGCATCAGGTCTGTGAGCAACCAGTTGATTTACACATGGTTCTCATGGGCTTAAAGTAATACCAATTCATGAGTTTAATAACGTTACAGCAAGTGTTCATACAGTACAGAGAACAGGAGCCAGGATAGCGGAAAGCTCCGTGGCAATAGAGCTACTGGAACGATTAAATACTGTACACCGCACGATGGTTTCATCAATGCGTTCTTGACCCTCCCGGTTGTCTCTAGCCGGGGCTACGTCAGATGAGAACTAGACTGTACTAAGCGGAACCGGATCCCTATATGCTAACTGTTCTGCGTGTTACGCAGGCCGGAAGCCGATTTTGCAGGCGGGTGTAATCCGCCTCTTTTGTTGTTCTTCCCCGGCAGGTAAAGAAAAAAAACATCTATAACATTTACATCGTCTTTCTGATTCTTCTCCGCTTCCTCCCACTTTCGACCTCGACGCTAGAACTCATTGTATCCCTTGCACTGCGGGGGGTTGAAAATCGCTCTTTGATATGCTCTTTAATCATCCTCCTCGCCTTGTCGCGCTTCAGCTGACGTTCCTCATCCGGCGCAACAAAGCGGTGTACGGTACGGTGGTCGCGAATGCGTTGTTCTTTGTCGTGTTTGCCTTCCCGCTCCGTTTTTGGCCAGGGGAACCCGTATAATTTGGAGTGGCGCTCACAGCGTGGACATTCCTTGCGAGTATTATGTCCTTCTTGCTGGACAAAATCCATGTCGCATGTGTGGCAATTGACCCATTTGGAGTCTTTGGCGGAGAGCACGGCGTTCGAGGTCATGTAGTCACCCGGCTTGCGCGTGTTCTCGATATAGTCGGCCTCGTCTCCGTCTTCAATGGTGATTGGTGTTCCGACGCGGTTCTGGACATCGAAGCGCGACTTGGAGCGAGTGGTTCGAACAGCCGGTCGTGGCTTGCGTTTGACAATCTGCTGATTCCTATCGTCAAATTCGTAACTCTCAGAAAGCTCGCTGAGATCGGACACAGAGTCTTGTTCTTCTGCAGGTGGGGAGGGCCACGGGGCGTTTACCGTAGTCGTAGTAGTTTCCTCCTTCACTGTCATTACTCCCAATGCTGGTTGATCACAGATGGTCTGTAGGTCCACCTTCTCTTTGGACTCGCCGTTTTCTGGAAGATGGTCTTCGTCGATCGAGGTGGCATCCGTTGTTTCTGAAGGCTTGGGTGAGACGGCGATGAAGGACGACTGAGGCGATATCTCACGCGAAGATACGGTTTCATCCGTAGTCACTGTGAGAAAGCCTTCGCGTTGCTGGTTGCGGATATCACGTGAAATCTCTGGAAGTGCGGCCAAGTTGTTTGAAGGATCTTCTATGCTCGAAACCGGAACTTCCTGTCGTAATGATGATGTGCTGTGGGCTTTTTTGAGTGTCGCCATGAGCAGTTCGTTTGACTCGTGCATCTTCGTCGGCGAAGTCTTTTGTTCGAGTTTGGCGCGTTTGGATGATGGCGCAGAGTCGGACGAGGAGTCCTCACCACTGGAATCTTCGCGCTGTCTCTTTGCAGATGTTTGTGTATCTCCCAGGTTAACTTCTTCCTCTTCCGAACTTGAGACGTTTAATGTCAGAGTAGTACGCTCGTTGTCGCTACGCTCTACGCGTCTCATCGGCGCCCAGCCGTTCTGCAGCAAGTTTTCACAAGTACTGCAGAGACACTCTTCATTATCGTCACCAAAGTAGTCCTCGCCGTACGATACTGTAATCTCCTCGCCTTCGGAAATGGGCTTGATTGCAACAATCTGCATACCGTCGTAGCCCTTGGTTGTAAGCTTTGCGTTGGCGTCGCAGTCGTGATTGGCAAAACGAGCAGGTCCCAGGAAGAGCGAGCGCGTCTTCTTTCTGCTGGATATGACCAGGCTGAAGTCCTTGCGCGCCAGTTCTAATGTCTTCTCTTGCTCCTCGGTCATGGCCACCTGCACGCCGGTCAGGTACTTGATTTCTTCACGTGGATTGATGTCTCGTCGCGCCGTTATCGAAGCCTCATGCTCTGTGATGGTATAACGGTTCGTAGTGGTAACGTCAAACTGACAGTCGGGCATGTAGATGTTTATGTATCGGCGGAGGTGGCGCCTGAATTGCTCCTGATCACGTTCATCCTTTAGGCTAGCCACGAAGTGACGCAGACGGGGCAGCTGCAACAGCTTTTGCACGGCTTCGGCAGGATCTTTGTTCCAAATAACGTGTTGGCGAATGATGTCGGCGACTTGCTCGCCGTTGAGGCCTCGCAATCCTGCGGACCGGCCACCTCGGTTTTTGCGGATGGTGAACCAGCCATAGACCTTGTCGATTACAGCGTCGGTGATGATGTCGTCAAATTCGGCGAGCTTGTCCAGCGTCAGCTTGGTGGAGGGCGCCATGACTGACGGCACAGTCGCCAGGCGGAGCGATGGGTGGGATTATATCGAAGCGCGACCACGTCTCAAATCGTACGAGGAGTTCAAGACCGTCGGGATTGTAGTCAAAGGGAAGGCCGGCTATGTTGGCTGACGTGATGGGGGCCAAGATGTGATGAGCGAGGGCGCAGCATTCGCTCAACGAAGGACAATAGCAGGCGCGCCACAAGCAAACGGAAGGAGCGGCCCACACAACAGCGACGACGACAATAACGACAACGACGCGTGCATGGAAAGGAAGGGGGTCGGGCGCGCACGGAGACGGCCAGGACAGAAGCGGATCGTCTGGCGGCTGGCGGGAGGACGAGACGACTTGACAGGGCTGGGCTGGGGCTCAATCAAGACCCCTGCGAATCCAGGGCCCCCGATCGCACGCGCGGAGTGAAGGGGTGCGTGCGTAAGCGAGCTGACTACAGAGTGGCTAGAGCCGTGGGAAGAGAGCGACGCCCGGAGAAAGCCCGGCAACATCTTCGTCGTCGTCCAACCCTTCGACACCGCAGTCGCCAGCAACCCCGCGCACGCCGCCGACGTCTACACAAGCCGGACACGACAGTCGGGGCGCACACAATGATTCAATTAAAGGTGTGTCTGCCTGCCATTGGCGACGACAGTGCATTGCAGTAGCTCATGCGTCAAAACTAGTCACTCATCAATTGCATCGACAACTCGGGCGCCGCAATCGTCGAGTGCGTCAATGTCCTCCGATCGAAGCGACCTGCCAAAGTCGGTATGTGAAACAAAGGCCGAGTCCGAGACAAAGGGCATAGAAGGATCAAGGTTGACGGGAAGCAGGCGACCGCATTGTCGTGGTTGTAAAAAAACAGCGCAACTTTGGTCCAGAGACGGGCAACAGCGTATCCGTCAGTGCAGCCAACAAGGTCCGACGAGGCGATGTGCGACACGCGGTCGTGGTGCGGACAGCAAAGAAGTGGCAGCGGCCAGACGGCAGTGTGGTCAAGTTCGACGACAACGCCTGTGTGCTCATCAACAAGGCGGGCGAGCCCATTGGGTCGAGAGTTAGTGGCGTCGTAGCGGCAGAACTGAGGCAGAAGCAGTGGTCCAAGATCTTGTCGCTGGCCCCAATGCACGTGTAGAGGAACGGATGAAAAAGAAAGGAATGAACAAACAGAAGTAAAAGCAAGAAAGAAAAGACGACGCTGCATGTGGAACGGCTGCATTTTCGGAGTCTATGGAGCGCTTGGGAATGTAATATTATGTGTATGCCACTACGTCGTACCCACGGGGTATCTGAAGACCACTTTTTCCTAACTCCTCGCAAGTATGTGTCATGAGATTCAAACGCCAGCTGGATGCATATCCTGTCATATCATGATTCGCCTAGTTATTGTCGGATGGGCGTGTGACATGACCGCATCCGGCGCACACGTAGTAGAGGGCCTAGCACATGGTCAGATAAGGCTCAGTGATAGCCATGAAGCACTCACCATGCCCGTTTCGGCAGTCCGCTGTTGCGACTGGAAAAAGACGGCCTCGTTTTCGCCGCACTCTGTGCAGTGTTTCTGGACTCGCGGTAACTAGACGCAGGGTACAGTCAGCGAGCACGCTCAAGAGCAAGCAAGCAACTGTACTCGATAATGGAGCGCACAAGACGTGGGCTCAGGGCGTGGGCTCGTCGTCCCACATGTCTTCGTCATCAAAATCCTCGTAATCCTCATACATGTCCTCCTCTTGGGCCATTTGCTGCTGGGGGCGCTCCGCCTGCGGGTCCTCGTCCTCAGCCTCCAGCACAAGGCCGGGAGCAGATTCCTCGCCGCACTCTTCACACATGATGGGCATGCCGCACATGGTGCAGCAGGGCATCTCTCCAGACAAAACGGCTTGGGCAGCTTGTGCATCAGACAGGGAAGGACCAACCGTGGGATCTTGAGCCACTTCTGCTGTCACACCGGCCGTGGCTCCGACCGTGGAGGCGATTTCGTGGCGCATCACGCAGGATGAGGGCGCTTCTTCGGTAAAATTGCAGGTGCGGCACGCGAAAAGCAGCTTGTTCTCGGATTTGTCTTCGCGGGGAAACAGTAGGTTGGAGCTGTCCATGTGTCAGTGGTTGTCCGTGTGTGTGTGCGCGCGCGTGTGTGTGTGCGCGCGCCCTGGACGACTGACCATTCTGAACAGAAGCGGAAGAGAATGGGCTCCTTGCCGCCTTTTACGCCGCTCGTCTGTGCTGCTGGGGACGCCATGTTGTCGATTTGCTGTGCTAGATATGCAGAGGACTGCGATGTACTCGTGCTATAGTTCCGGTAACGTGGCCGTAGTTCTGTAGGACCAGTGTTTGCAAAAGCACGCTGTGAGATGAATGCTGGGCGTCGAGAAACATGCATGGGCGAGCGAGGCTATGACTGAGCGCGGGCCACCCACTTGGCTCGCGCCTCTCTGTTTGGCAAAGACCCCCCCGCATTGTCGACCTGGGACGTGCCGATCTCCCTGCCAACGCCCTCAATTCCAGACGTCGCTCCACGCTGCCCCCTCCGACTGCCCCTGCAAAGACTGCCATCAGTTTCTGCGCTATCCTAGTTATACCACATCCAACGCGGGTCAAGCCCATCAAGACACACGTAGCAGCAATGGTAATAAGTGCATCAGCGCAAGCCTTGATCAACACCAACCGCACAGCATGCTCACACGTCATAGTCATCCGCCGAGACTGGACTCCCCGAGGGATGGGAGGTGCGCCGCTCCAACACGAAGAACTTGCCCTACTACTTCCACGCGCAAACCAAGGACTCGCGATGGGAGCCGCCCGCGGGCACTGACCCGGAGAAGCTCAAGGCATACATGGCCGCCAACCATAGCTCCAAGGGTGTGGCGCCGGCTGCCCATGCGCCTACCGAAGGCAAGATTCGATGCGCCCATCTTCTTGTCAAGCATCGCGACAGCAGACGCCCTGCCAGCTGGCGGGAACCCAACATCACACGTTCGGTGGAGGAGGCCCGCCAGATGATTCAAAAGTACCACGAGCAAATCAAGGCCTATGAGCAAGGGTCGAGCGATCCAAACGCAAAATCGCTCTCTGAGCTGGCAACGACCGAGTCGGACTGCAGCAGTGCGCGCAAAGGAGGCGACCTGTGAGTGGCCATGGTACAGCACGGGGGGTGATTAACTAACGATGGAACAGGGGTTTCTTTGGCAAGGGCGACATGCAGAAGGAGTTTGAGCAGGCTGCATTTGCGCTCGAGAAGGGCCAGGTCAGCGACATGGTCGAAACGGCGTCAGGAGTGCATTTGATCCAAAGGTGGGAACCGTCATGACAAGTGTGGATGACGACTGCTAACAAGATGGGCAACACAGACTCGAATAGTCCATGTCGCCGCAAGCGAAGCCGATCATTTTGTAACCGCAATGAGGGATTTACGGGGGCGTGTACCGGCTATACTAGATAAAATGGTGTCAAGCGTGGCCCGACGGAGGGTCCAAAAGCGCTCCAGACCAAAGGGTAATAGCGAAATAGGTGTAAAAAAGCTACCACGGTAGGCAATGCAAATGAGACTGGTCATAGCCATCCTGCCCATGCTAGGTGTAGCTTGTCGCCTGCGCCGCTAATGACGTCTCCTACAGGCTGCTGCTGGGCTGAAGCGATAAACAGGATCCGCACGTCTTTGTGGTACGGGCGCTGACGACAGACAGACTTCACAGGCGTGCTAGCGAGCGAGCCATGGTTCCGCGGCGCGCAGAACAAGCGGGGGGGCGAAGATGATGATGGTCGCAGTCGCGGCGGTCGCGGCGGCGCGAAGCAGCAGCAGAGCTGGACTCGAGTCGTCGATGGGACGAAATTGCAATATTGACTTGCTTTTGCGCCTCCAGCCACTGATCAACACGTTGTGCGGCGACGGGTCTGTTGGACGCTAGCCGTGGAGTCGGGTGCGTTGGCGCCCACGTCTCACACGCTTTTTTTTTCGTCTTGAAACGCGGCTGTTCTGGACGCCGTCGTGACAGAGCCCAACCGCGTGCCGGGCACAGGTGGTGTGGATGTGCAGCAATCTCAAACCGTGTCAGCGCTGGGGCTGGTTTGGGTATGCCGACCGCACTGCGCCATGCTTCGGCCGTTTGGTTCCGGTCCTTCCCGAGGCTGAGGGCAGCACAGGTCGACAAAGGATGGGGC
>JAODYC010000055.1:35951-65264 GCA_026262405.1 Curvularia hawaiiensis
CAGCAGCAGCAGCAGCAAAAGCCCATGACAAGCGGACAGACATGTTTGCTGCCGAAGAGCCGGAAATCAACAAGGCCGTCGACCCAGCACGTCCACGAGCTATCGTCCTCGTCCCTTCTGCTGAGTTGGTTGCTCAGGTAGGAGCTGTCGCAAAGTCTCTCTCGCATACGGTCAAGTTTCGTGCCGCGCCCATCTCAGCCAAGATGTCTGCCACCGTGATTCGCAACCAGCTCTTCAACCCCAACGGTGTTGACCTCGTCATTAGCACACCACCTCTCCTTGCTAGTATTGTTCAGAGCAACCCCAATATCCTCGCCCGTGTCACTCATCTTATCTGTGACGAAGCAGACTCCCTGTTCGACCGGTCGTTTAAAGAAAGCACGACCGAGATCATCGAACGAGCCACTCCGTCCCTCAAGAAGCTTGTTTTGTGCTCTGCCACTATTCCAAAATACCTCGACAAGTATCTAGCAAACAGGTTTCCAGACATGCAGCGCCTTGTCACCCCGAATTTGCACGCCATTCCTCGAAGAGTACAGTTGGGTGTCGTGGACGTCAACAAGGACCCTTACCGTGGTAACAAGCTGCTTGCTTGCGCAGACACAATTTGGCAGATTGGCAAGGCTTCGGGTGATTACGACCCAAATGAGGGTAAGGAGGCCATCCCAGTGAAGCGTATCTTGGTCTTTGTCAATGAGCGCGAGGAGACCGAAGAGGTAGCCCAGTACCTCGTCAAGAAGGGCATAGACGCCCTAGCCTTCCACCGCGATACAGATCCTTCACGCCAAGCCAAGATTCTGAAAGCCTTTACTAGCGATGCATCTGTCCGCGACTCCCAAGAACCTATCGAAAAAGCACCCATCAACTCCGAGCTTGCAAACAAGCGCACGCTACCCAACACCAAGGTCATTGTGACCACAGATCTCGGTTCTAGAGGTATCGATACTGTTTCTGTCCGCCACGTCATTTTGTACGATGTCCCACATACTACTATTGACTTTATTCACCGTCTCGGCCGAACTGGCCGAATGGGCAGACGAGGAAGAGGCATTGTATTGCTCGGACCTGGCGACCGAGCAGATGTAGTACGAGAAGTCCGAGAGGCCATGTTTAGGGGCGAGGCCCTGATTTGAGAGACAGACTTCATGTTGTACGATTACTGAAACGAAGAAAAGTTTTGTATATAAAGATTAGATATACCCAGAGTACAAGCAGGGTTTATGCATAATCCGTAGCATCTTCACTACGGCGTTTTACGATATAGATAGATATGAATGACGATAACGGTCATGGCAATACGAACTCGAGTTCCGATTCTCCAGTATCTCTTGCGCTTATCAGTTTGTTTTTCTTAAAGTAACATGATGATTATACTAAAGTTTTGTGTAAGAGCCACTGCATCTGTTTACTTTCCTGAGAAGGGTCCAGGGAAAATAAGAACTGTGACATGTTTCTGGAAGGAAACAATCTTTTGACTGTTGGGAGACCAAAATAGTATCATTGATCCATGGTAGTATGGAGTGCGGATCACAGCAGTAAATCATAGACTACGGATGACGTTCCCTTTCTCGCTACAATCTTACCCGAGAAAATGACTGATGACCAGAAACGGTGAAATAGGGTTGATTTGCGTTTCGGGGAAACTAACCCGTAGGTGTTTACCAAGATTCTGAAGATTGCATGTCGCACAGCTTTGGTTGTGACCAAGGATCGTCCATGTTGAGCGGACAAAATTCGGAAGCGCGCCCGGTACACGACTGCGACCACGACTGATCGCGATGTAGTTGCCAGGCAGTATCAGCCTCGATCATGATTGCAAAGATGTCACTGACTCATATCGCATATATATGAAGCACCGCCAAGAATATAGCGACGGCCTGCTTACGCTGCAGCATCGATCGGTACAGGTAAGCTGGGCGTCGGGACAAGCGAGCGTGTTCCTGTGGCGTTCCTGCGGCGTCCCTAGTGTACATGGCTCCATCTCACTGCCATCAGCCTGAACCATGTTTCCTCTCGATTGATCGCGAACATGCGCCGAACGCTCAGAAGATCCTGCGATGCGTGCGCAAGATCAAAGCTCAGCTGCGATCTTCGCACGCCAATGTGCTCGCGATGCGTCAAGAGAAAGATACGCCGTTGCGTCTATGTGAACGAGCCGCTAACATTACCTTCGACCGAACAAAACGCCGTGTCCAACGGTACAAACTCCGATGGTATCCCAACGGGAAACACGCAGCTTGTTCTTTTCCATTCTTCATCGCCACAGATTACCATTGGCAAACCTTTGGACCACTCCAACTCATTGCCACAGACCAGACTACCAAGAGCTCGCGTGCTGCAGCTTATCCAACACTGTGAGTGATTCGCAAACCCTAGAATGACCTGTACACCAATCTGCAATTCATGCCGAGCCGGAAAAGGCAATGAATGCACCATCTACAGATCATCCGGCTCGTGCAGGCGCTAGGCTCTTCGAAGCACAGCTGACACGGTCTAGTTCTGTTCAACATAGCCTTCCAATATTATCCTTTAGATTTAGAGCAATCGTCAAATCCGTTCGTCGTTTCCTGGTGGCCGCTCGCTCTCAACGACCCCGCTTTGTTTCACGTATCTCTCCAAACAGCATCCTTGGATCTGGACCTAAGAGCACAGAATGGATTTGAAAATTCTGAAATCCTCATGGTCGACTCAATCGCCTTAGTGCGACGACGTGTTGAAGACCAGTCCCTGGCATGTAGGGACGAAACGATAGATTCCGTAGTCACGTTAGCTGCTATTGAGGTAACCATCTTCAGGCCCGGACCACTGTGCTACGATAGAAGAGCTAATGTTTGGCTTACAGTTCGGCAAAGGCAACACCACCGTTAGCAGTATGCACATTGAGGGCGTTAAAAGAATGGTTCAAATAAGAGGAGGCATACATGCGCTAAAGCTTGCAAGTCCCCTAACAGCACGCATGGTTGCTTGGCAAGTCTTCACTTTTCACGCAAGGCACATGCATCCCGCTAACGAAACTGGTTAGGGTTTCCATGGTACTCATGCAGCAGCCACAGTTTGATGTGCAACATGACCATACACGTGGAGATGCAATAGCTCCGATTCAACAGTGGATTCAAATTGGTCAAGACCATCAACAAACGCTCCCGCCAGCGTTCTCCGGTCTCGAACTGGAGCCTACAGTCAGCGATGTAATCGTGCGGCTCCATGGTATCTTTGACATGTCTCGGAAACAGCCTCTACCGACTACTGACCTGCATGATCTAACATGTTTTGTTCTGCACCAATTACTTTTGCTACCTTTGCCACCCGTCCAGATGACAGTAGTCGATGCGCAATCTGTATGCCTTCGATACGCAGTAGCGCTTTACATGCTTGTCATTCACGGACCTACGTATTTCACCCATGCACACCTGCAGTCGGCTTTGGTATCAAGACTTAAGGATTGCATTAATGAGGCACTAGACCACTTGTACCTCCATCAAGGAGAGATAGCGCTGTGGATCGTATCGGTAGGCTTAGTTGCATCTGTTGACACGCTGGACAACTCTTGGTTCCTTGCCCAGGCGAAGGCGCTGAGTAAATCCCTGGACTTGCGTGCCTGGTCCGATATTTTTGTTCTTCTGGAGACGGTTCTTTGGTATGGCGAGATGAGAGGCGCTGAGATCATGTTTCGGCAACGGTGGGAGAGCGCATTGCATGCGAGTTAATATTGCTGTAGCATCGCCTTTGCTACATTGAAAGGTATTAGCCTGTGAGCCACGGGAAGCGTCTGAAATCAGACACAGATATTCACATATGTATTGTCTATCACACTCATATAGTTCAGGCTCAAAGAACTGTTTCCTTTTCTCAGCAAGTCGAGACCCATTTTTCTGCCCACCAGTCCACTTTTGCGTACCCACAACAGTTGACGAACACAAATGCAGCCATGCTGATCATTGTGCGAACCACCCCACATCTGCAACTACCAACGGTCTGGTAGCTAACGTCGGGCTCTAAGTTTTAGTCGATGCAGATCAGTTGACACCACAATCCCGATGGTTTGGGAATATAGTAACACCGAGTACGGACACAATAATGCATGGAAATGTCACCTGGGAATTGGTATCTGGTCTCTGAGAAGGGCCGATATAGCTTCGGATGATTAAGTTGACTCACTAGTGGTGCGACGTATCGGGCTGGATTGGAGTGGTACGGTAGTGGCTACACGCATTGCATACAGCGACATAGGTGTGATTCGACGAAATAGTGCGGTTGTAGTCGCAATGATAACCCAACTAATTAGTTAACTAGTTATGATATAGCTTGAAAAACGTGGACTGGTTATCCTTAAGTAAGGTTTCTGGGAATCCTATCTCTTGTATTTTACCTTGATCCATTACGACAACGACATCAAAGTTTTGTATAGTATGCAGCCGATGCGCTACAGCGATGATAGTTGAGGTGGCGAAAACATCCATAACAACCTCCATAATTTTATCCTCTGTGCTAGGATCAATCCCTGAGGTAATTTCATCCATGACAACCAGTGGTACTGTATTATCATGTTGTAGTATCGCTCTCGCTAGGCAAAATAGTTGCAGCTCTCCTCGAGAGAGCAGTGCTGATCCAGATGAGTTCATCACTTTACAGAGTCCACCAGGCTCAGAGAATGTTTCCAAGAGACCTACTCGGTCCAAGGCCTGGAGGATCTTGGTCTCAGAGTGTTGGTTGTATGGGTCAAGGTTGCGACGCACGCTCACTGGGAGTACTATGCACTCTTGGGGTATAACTGTAACAAACCTTCTGAGACAGTCCGGAGCGTGCTTGGAAATAGCCACACCGTTTATTGTAATCTCACCATCGAACATCTCCATCAGACCTAGAATCGCTAGGAGTAATGTGCTTTTACCGCTGAGAAGGTAATCTAGTTAGCATTCTCATATATACACGACACGGCACGACAAAAGGCATACCTTCCAGTTCGCCCGCACACTCCTACTCTTTGGCCTGCGGCAATGCGCAAAGTGACATCCTTCAAAATCGGCGGCTGAGTTTTGCTGTGTTGCGATAGTTAGCTTCCTAAATAAACGTAAACCCGCAAAGGACTAGCTTACACATAGCCGGCAGTCACGCTATCAAAACAAACAACTGCACGGGAGAACGGTTCAGTAATCAGCGCTCTGTCCCTGTTGGGCCTGGCCTCTACTGGTGTCTCCTGCACAAACCGGCGCACTCTTTGGACAGCTCCCATAGTGGTCTCCAACTGAGCCCATCCTTGGACAAAATAGGATAAAGTAACACTGAAGGTAACAATGGTAGCTAGAGATAGTCCTAGAGCACCCCCATCGCTTGATTCAGTAGAGAGTTGCGTGCCTAGCAAAATGACCATTACGGCAATAATGGCAACGATGAGATCCAAAACAAGACCAAGCCACCGTTGTATTGCATAATTGATATAAAGTGCGCTTTGTGAACGGTCAAGTGCATCCACAAGTTTTTCCCTGGAATAGTTTTTCCATGCAAAGGCGCGTATGGTGGCACGGCCATTAAGCGTTTGAAGAAACTGTGAATAAAGCGGCGCCCTCAACTCAATTTCGAGGAGACGAATCTGGCGTGACGTCCGTAGATATATTTTTTGTAACGCAATCACTGCGCCTGCAAGTGGGGGGAAAAGAGTGGTCGCAAATGGAGATGCAAGAGCCACAAGAAAGGACTCTGCTACAACTGTGAAGAATCCATCGACAGATCTTGCCAAAGCCACTACGAGTTGCATATCCACGATAGTGAGATCTTCACCGAACCGATTGATGATACTGCCACATCCACTGGATACCAGAAAACCATAGGATGCCGAGCTAGTCGTCTCGAGCAGAGTTTGATGCATTTTTAATGCAACCCGCGGAGCCGCAACAATTTTGAGCGACCAGGAGAAAGATACCAGAGCGGCCAATCCTAAAAACGATAAAATCCCATACACGGCGGGGTAAATTCCAGCCCTGGGATCGAGAGGGCGACGACCCTCTCGTTCAGTCCACCATTTTAACCAGAGATTGGAGAATTTATAGCAGAAAACGAAGACTGCGCTCGACACAAGGACCATTGTAAACTGCCACCATCCCATCATGGAGAAGTAGTACTGATACAGGGGAAGACCATTCCCCGTGGTACTTCTGATGGGCTCTTGCGCCATATTCGCATTCCCCGTGTTGTTACTTTCTGATTGTCCATTCTGATGGCCGCTTTGCACGCAATGTTCATATTTACGAGCATCTGCTATAGTGTGTCGATCTTCATGATTGTCGCTGACAAATCCAGAGGCCACAAAATGTATCGTATCAAAATACTTGGCATGTCGCAATGTAGGTGCGGTCATTACGACAGTGAGCCTATGTCGTCGACAAAAGCCATGCGGACCCAACATTTTTTGGATGATAGTGGCCTCAGTAGAAGAGTCGATTCCACTCAGTACGTCGTCGAGTAGTAAAACTTCCTTACGGGAGTACAGTGCTCTTGCTATAGCGAGTCTTTGTCTCTGACCACCGCTAAGGCCGGCCCCGTTCATTCCAATAATAGTCTCTTCCTTGTATTGCAAAGCTTGTATATCTTCATACAAGTTGCAAACGTCAATGACTTCTGTAAGCCAGCCTTGATCCGGCAGCGATGGCCCCACAATGGCATCTCTGATAGAGGTATCAGGTAGCCACGGCTCTTGCGCACAGAAAGCGGTATTAAGAGATGGCTTCCGGTAGACGGATCCTTGTATTTGGTGTAGCTCGCCAAGTAATGCCAATATGAGTGCGCTTTTGCCACTACCCACAGGACCATTTACCAAGTGGAACTTCTCCTCGCGAATTGTGAGAGAAAGCTCGCGCAGAGCGTAAGCTCTACTTCCGGGAAATGAAAAATTAGCGCCTTCTACTTGTATCAGGACATCTTGGGGAGCTCTTATCCCTCCATTATCAGTCATGACACTTGGGACGTTGGTCCAGTCGTGTGGGTAACTCTGAAACTGCCCTTCCACCCGGCCCACCGGAAGCAAGGACTCCAGCTCAACATCATCTTTTCCGTAGGCGGATTCAGTTCCATCCATGTCCCCGTAGTCTTCTGCTGTGAAATCTGCCGAGCCAACTTCAGGAAGATCCAAGTATTCTTGGATACGAGTGTAACATCCTATGGAACCAGCAAACCGAGGTACAGCGAAAGCGAAAAAAGCCATAGGGTAGCTCAGTAGTGCTATCAATGATAGGCTTGTAAGCGCTTTGGCTGGATCCAAAGCCCTGTCCTCTGTTGACCGTGCATACACATGGTAGACAATAAAGGTAACGAATGGTGTGATGATCAACGAAGCGTTTCCAAGAGCTAGCTGGGCAGTATCCACCTTACGATACGACCGTGATCGATCAATCTCCTCCAGGCGCTGTAATCGAAGACCATGCGCTACAGTCTCTGTAAAGCCTATCATTTTGATTGGCTTCAAGTTCTCCAGGTAAAAGGCGGTAGCGGTGACTCTCTTTTGAATTGAGTCAATCCATGACTTTTGTGACGTGACTGCAAGACTTCCAATACAGATGCTTCCTATGGCAGATCCTAAACAAACATAAGCTTCTGCGGACTTTGCTACTGTGTAAAAAAGCTGCATTCTTACCCAAGGAGATTGCCAAAGGTATCAGAGAGGCCAAGCCCAATTGCTTCGCTAGCATGAAGCTAGCCAGGCCTATCTCAATGGGCGTTGCCCAGATAACATCCATCACTTCGACACCAGCAAGAATCTGATCAACATCGGCGCTCATTAACGTAACTCCAGCAGTGTCGCTCGTGCCTGAATACTCCAATGACATTGATTTTTCGTGGATTTTAGCCACCATTCCGCTTCGAATTGCGACCATACTTTGGTAGATCTTGTGCTTGTATGCAGCCGTGTTTATAGCTATTCCACCATACAGCAATAAAGTCACCATAGCCAAAGATAGCCCATTATGTCTCCTCTCGCTTATATCAGAGTCGTTCATGACATTGATGGCTTTACTTATCAGCACAGGCTGGCTGAATCTGCATGCGATTGCGAGCACACGAAGAGGTAGGACTGAAAGCAGCTGGCCGCGAAAACACCGAAGAGTTGCGAGCAGCAACCGATGCTTTGTGCTAGACCAACGATGTCGTTCCCAATTGATAGAAAGCTTGTGCAAAAGTCGCGCTCCCGAAAGCCCAGGATCTAGAGGAGGAAGATCGCAAGGTTGCAAAACATTGCTATACCCGCGCTTGAGAGTTGGTAAGACCCACCAGAAGAAAAGGCGCGCTATCATGCCTGCGAGTGATTCCGGGGGAAGATCTCTGTAAGGCCGCTCAAGAAAGTGCCTTTTGTTGTGTGATTCGGAGATGACAATGGCTAGCTTTAAGAGGCATATTACCACCCTCACTAGAAGGATCCACCTTGTCTCTTCACGGAACCATAAGTTCCGCAATAGATGAAAATCAAAGAATGCGGAAAATAGTAGGTAAAAAACAATTAGGGATGAGGGTCTGATCGACCTATTATGTTCCAGCCAAGATAGACCTGCGACGCCTATAAAACTGACTGATAGAAGTACTGACGCGGCAAACGATAGGCTGCTCGGCTGACTTACTGAGTGTAACCGTTGTAGGGCGCCAATGAACTGCGCGATCGCGAGAAGGGATGCAAGAAACTAATAAGAACATCAGCTCTCTTCGCTTTCTGCCGCAACGAGAGAAATCTGTAGCGAGTTGAAAATTACCACTTTAACATTTCGATTGCGCAGGGAGTTGGCATGTGCAATCGTCTTTCGTTGTTGTTTGAGCAGAAAGATTACTCTGCCGAAGGCAACAAGGAGGAAGGCCACACAAGGAAGAACCACAAAGATGAGCTCCTCAAGAGTGGGGGTGGAGCCTATCAGGCCACCAGCCACACCCATAGTCTCTTGTATATAGCTAGCGAGTGCAGATTTGCTACTGCACGATGGGTTTGCGGTGGAGCAATTGAATAAAATATCTCCCTTTAACACGCAAACGATTCAACTCTTCATGCAGCTATAAAGGATCGTGACAGATAGGGAACAAATCAAATGAAGAGCGTTTGATGCCGTCGCAGCAATTACCATCAGGGGGTTACGCCCAGTTGTAATTCAAGTACGGGCGGGCAACAGGTGATGAAACAAATCGGGAGTTGTTAAACTACGGAGTATTACCCATTTGGTTAACAGACAATGTCACTCTCGGCTAAAGTCCGTCACTATGTGCCAAAACCCCCTATATGCCAAAAAGGACTAATTAGATCGTAAGGTTCATAGGTTTCTCTAGGCAGTATAATCGTTGCGATCCGAGGAGAAGGTTGACTCATGGCATTGCTGACAAGAGTTAGCACTATTTGGGTAAGGTCACTATTGAACAAGAGCGGCTTAGCAAGAGATCAAAAGTCGCCCGCTTACAGAAACAAGAAGCTGCAAGTGCATAAGAGTGTAGATCACTAACGAGCCTCTTTCTGTTATCTATCAGTGATTGACAAATATTATATATCTCTAGTTAGTTAAGAGTTATCACTATGGAAAAGGATGTGATATCGCTTCTAACAACTAGTTAGCCATCAAGTCGTTTCCTAAGCTAGGATTTCCTATGTTCACTGTCCTTACCCTTGTAGCCATGTGTTTGCAGTCTCCACTTTATGCGTGCCGCTAGCATCTTGTCTTACTCATCATGCTAATCTATCTGATTTGCGCTTTTCCAGAAAAATCTAGGCTCCGTTAGCATCACGTGTTATACGGAGTACTCCGTAGATTTTCGGACGCCGCTCCGTTAAAACGCTAGTTAACTGCTCTAGTTATGATGCTGAAACACGCGTTCTCACATGAAATGAATCCGTGCATGAGGTGTACGGGCACGCAAATGCACGTAGCTAATCAACAAGTAATTACCGAGAGCAACATTTGAGGTTTGGAACCAGAGTGGCGTAAGATCGGGAATACTTTCTGGATGGAAATTCGGCGAATACCCCTAGTCGCTAAGGTTGGCAAAAACTTTTGACTGGTACCTCCATACTGAGTACTCCATACAGTCATTAACAATTAAAATATCGCACCTGCTGGCGGCACGCTAAAATTCTTGTCATCATTCTATTAAGGTTTGACCAACAAACTCAATTGTTATGCGTTAAGCAATTAGTGTCAGTCCAAAACTGTCACCGTAAATCCAAGGATATCCAGCTCCAAATTTTGCATGAACACAAATAAGCTTCGTGTGGCTATGCTTGGATTAAGGTTGTTTCTTCTTTCCTTAGGATTTTCTTCGGAGGCGGTAAATCCTGCTGAAGACAAAAGAGAACTATCGTGTGCAATCAAAGATCTTTTCCCTAAGCAAAAACGCAACAACTAAACAAACTCTACCTCAAATTCACCGGCGGCATAAACACAATACACAAAAAGATGAGAATTTGTGTTGTTCAGACATCCTTTGAAGGATCTGGGCACCTTACAGAAGAGGTTGCTTCCTCTTAGCTATAACCCTATGCATCACTTAGCTAACATATTTACTAAAAAGCATGACCCCATGTGCGATCCTAGCCGATATATATCCCGGGAAATTCATCAGTTTGAACATCGCTTCATACGAAAACGTTCAATGATAGAAGACATCGACCAGATTTGCGCTGAGCAATTTGACGTTTACTTCAATTGTCTCGTAAGCCTAGTCTATCAACATTATGGAGAACAGGCCAATGGCTAATATTAAGCGAACATAGTGGGGAGGATTACGAGACAATGTGGCCGGCATTGATGCTGCAGTTTACCTTGAAAGCAAGGGCGTTCGTGTCTTGACCAACAAGGCAGATGGTATGCGTGTCTGTAAGGACAAACTGGCTTTGAATTCAAGACTCGACAAGCACGGAGTCCGCCTCCCAGGGAACACAGCCGGACATTATCCTAAGATCATCAAGATTGGTGATGGTGCTAACTTGGAATCTATGGACTACAGCTCAGTATGTTTTAACGCGGCTGAAGTTGATAAGAATGCAAGGGAGATGAAGAATAAGAATCCAGACACGGAGATCCTGATCCAAGATTACATCGTGGGCGTCGAAGTAAATGTCGTAGTATTGGAAATGGGTAATGCTGTGGTTGCACTCGAGCCCGCGGAATACGTATTTCCATCCGACACACCTGAACACCAAGTGTTTCTCACATCTGAGAATAAATTTCACGGTATTGGTTCGGACTTGATCCGCACTCGGCTCGTAACTGATGAGCCGCGAAGAAGCTTAATTCGTCAGACAGCACAAGCCGCTTTCATGGCGGCTGGCATGCCGGGGGGCAGCGGATGGGGACGGGTTGACATGAGAATCGATGCTAAGACAGGTGAAGTCTTTGTCCTGGAGATCAACGCTTGTCCTACTTTGTTCTACCCACCGGGTGAGTCCACCAGCGACAAGGTCGTGGCCAAGTCATTTCCGGGAGGCCATTTAGCTCTCTTCGAGATGTTGCTTGCGACAAAACTTATTCAAGAGAAAGCGTACGAAAACACTCGGCAACGTGTTTCAGCTTTCTTCGACGACTTCTCTCAACGGTATGAGAGTGTTTGGGACGTACCAATTGCTGTCACCCTCCGTACGATCCTAGCTGTTGATTTTGATTGGACAGGCAAGGTGCTCGACCTTGCTTGTGGTTCCGGATTCCTAGGACAAGCCCTCAATGATGCAGGCTCTACTTCCTCGACTATAACAGGCGTAGACATTTCAGCCGGAATGACGTCTTCTGAGCGCATGCAGAAGCTTTACCAACAACCCATACACACTCAACCGTTAGAGGAGTTCATTATGTCCGCCGATGCCTACGACCACATTGTGTTTTTCAATACTTCTCACTACTTATCGCCCACTTTGTTTACAGCAGTGCTTTCGCGCATGTTCATGCTTGCACAGAGATCCATTTCAATCGATGTCTATGACACTCCAGTGGAACATATAAAGCGCATGACCGCAAAGATGGGTGCGGAGGCTTTCTACAATAACTCACCAACCATGCGGCGGTTTGTTGTCCCCAGAACGTGGCGAAAGGCTTTCGAAAGAAAACAGTTAGCGTTCGTATCTCCGCACTCAGGGGTAAAAGTTTACGGTACTATCTATCGTTTCGAGAAAGCCAATGTAGACAATTCTGAGAATGAAAACTTCCTCTAGAGGTGCCATTGGCTATCATTCATGGATTAATACATCGCTGGAGAAAATTGTTTCAATTAACAAGAATTTTCCCCTGGATAAGAGACGACGGGGTTGAGGACTAATCACGTCAGAAGGTAATGATCAACGCGGGGCGACGACCAAGTCATAATTACCACACAAAGACCAACCATCAGACGTTAGTATGTGATGGCAGCCCTTACGCAATGGCAGTCCATTATAGACATCAGACAAGGCCAGGACTAAGTTGCAGCTCACGCTGCAATAAGTGAAGAGCAATGTAGTAGATGGGCGAGGAGATGGTCGCTCTTGAGTTTGCTGCCAGTTTGCTAATAGGAAAGCTGATAGCATAATTTGGACGTAATACCGCAGATAGGGTGTGGATATAGGAAATGAGCACATGTCAAATCACTGTTATTGTTTTAAGCACAAGAAAAACTACTTGCTAGCAGCATTTGTGTCGTGTGTTTTTTCCATACGCCACTATCTCACAACGACTCGGAATATCTCTTCGACGCGAATAGAGCTTTTGCATCCATGCCACGATCTAGATGTATATCGCATAGTACAGTGAAGACCCTAGAAGGACCCTGGATAAAGCGACTGCGGCTGATGAGAGCCAAGACACTAACTTACGTACCAGTAAGATGAAGCCCGAACGGCGAGCTCCCGCAACTGAAGCGGATCGCTTTTCGTGCGAAGGACATCTCAAAACATATCTTCAACACACGCTTTACAAATGAGCCCTGCATTACGTCATGAGGCAATATGTAGCGTAAGCTGGCTTAGTGACCATTCATCGGCTTAGTAATCGGCCCAAGTTGGAGTTCCGAAACTCCGAGTTGGCGTCCGCTTGCCTAGTATTGCTGCACACGGCACTACACGGCACACTTCGTAGAACAGCCCGCACTTTTGATATATGAGCAGCCATGTATCTGCTCCAGAAGATTTCATCAATTCTCACATCACATTACGTTCCGCCATGAGTCCTCCTAAACCGGTCCTCATTGCTGGCGCTGGTATTGCCTCACTCCTCCTCGCCCGATCGCTGCACCGTTCTGGGATCCCGTTCCTCGTCTACGAGCGCGACGCGTCTATCATCTTCCGAGCGCAGGGTTACCGTCTGCGCCTATCGAGCCTAGGACTTGACGCAATAGAAGAAGCACTTGGACCGGAAGACTTTGAAAAGTTCTACGAGAAATGCGGTAAAACGGGCGGTGCGGGAGTTGTTGTTATTGACCCGCTGACAGGCGAGACGCTGGGCCAAGACGGGGCATCAGCCAACAACGAAGCGCTGACTAGCAGAGATGGGAAGGTTGTGGGTATCTCGCGTGGAGACATGCGCACGTTGTTCATGGAGGGCCTGGAACACAACGTACGATGGAGCCATCATATTGTTGGCTACGAGAAGACGGACGACGGTGTTTGTCTGGTGTTTGCCGATGGGACTAGGAGTGAAGAAGGCTCCATGTTGGTAGGGGGCGAAGGAGTGAAGAGCGCGGTCGCAGGGCAATTGTCGAATCGCGCCATCAAGGTCTACGATCTAGGCGCGCGGGGCATACATGGACAGGCCCCCACAAGTGCTTTCAAGGGCTTGGGCGAGGGTGTATTCCTCATCACCGACAACAAATCACAACCGGATGGAAAAGTAGGGTTGATCACCAACGTCCGCGCTGGTGATATGGACAAGCCAGACGTTGAATTCGGCTGGACCATGATGGGCTCACCGGGTGTCATTAATGCACCGAACAACAACTACACCATTACTGGCCAACCTGCGGCAAAAATTGCCAAGTCGCTTACTTCGCGTTGGCATGCACGCGTGAAGCCACTATTGGATAACATGAATGAGGCCGAGGCCGCTTTCTGGAAGATTACCTGTTCTTCACCAGACGGAGTGCCTGAATGGCCCAATGAAGCACGCGTGACGGCCATTGGCGATGCTGTGCATGCGATGACGCCGGCAGGTGGTAACGGCGCCAATACGGCAATGCGCGATTCGGCTTTGCTAGGCCGACTGATGGGAGAGGCATGGAAGCGTGGGGACGGCGATAGCTGGACGGGCGTGACCGCGGCCTACGAGAAAGAAATGCGTGTATATGCCACGGAAGCTGTCAAGGCCAGTTATGGGCTGGCTACGAAACAGTTTGGCGCCATCGCCGACTGGAGGAATGCGGCCACCATTAATGAGTACGTGGCGCCCAACTGAAGATAGGACTTACATAATGAGACTCGATACATACACACGCAGAACAAAGCGCCAAACTATGAATTCCAAGCCTGTCCCAATCCTGTCGTGGCTAGTATTTGTTAGCAAAACAAGTGGAGTGGCGGAGACCAGTGAAATGGAGCGCTGAACAGTCCAGACTGGCCGGGGCTCCCAGCACCAAACGCTTAGCCGTTGTCGTGGTATCGGATGCGGTTCCCTGGCGGGGCTGAAATGCAAATTTGCTTCGTCACCCTCAGCTCAGGATCGCCTGACAAGGACAGTAGCCGACGTTACCATTTGCCGCCGCCAACATGACTCGTATCTGGTAGTCTTCCCCGCCTCTCCAGTCGGCCCACCCCCGACTTACCCCGACCTTAAAAACCGGGTCAACCCACCATGCAACATGCTCTCGCACGAGATTCCCGATGAACCCACATACCTCACCACGACCTCGCAAACGCCGTGCCATCAATGCCTGTGTCAATTGCCGGACGTCCAAAGTGCGGTGCGACGGCAACCGCCCTTGCCAGCGGTGCGAACGGAATAATGCTTCCTGCCAGTACTTCGACGCAGTCAAGGATGAGAATGTGCTACGCATCGAGAAGCTCGAAGCCGAAATGGCTGCCATTCGCGAGCAGCTCGGTACCAAAGAGCTGGCAGTCCCGAAGACTAGTGTGAGTACGCCTTCTCGCATGCATTAGTGATGCTTCTCGAAGAATTCCCGAATGGTATCCGTCCCAATCGCGGCAAAGGAACCCGAAACCCACGTGGCTGGAGGGATATAGAAACATGTAGCTAATTCGGTTTGCCCTCCAGTCATCCATGGATCACCAAAGTGTGACTGTTGCCGACGTTACGCCTCGTTCCCCACCTGGGCGCAACGCCCTTGGCAGTGCTGTGGATGCAGGCCTCATTAATTGGGAGCAAGCCGCTCATTGGTACCAGAGGTAAGTTGGGCTCTTCAGCGTTGCCCAAATAATCGTGCTGACCATTTGTTAGCTTCTTTTCTGGTAGTGTAAGGTGGAACTCCAACCTGATGAACAACAGTATGCTAAGTGAAATAGCAATATCTTGTGCCAATATTCTCTGAGAGATATGACACAATCACTTCTGTGTCCTCGCGAAGTGCAGTGCTCTTCGATGCTATAGTCAGTATTGGCTGCCGCGCTGAGGAGGGCTTCAACGCAGCCATTTATCGCCAACTCCAATCGCGAGTTCGTGATCACATTACGAACTTACTTATTAACAAAAACACACCTAGTGTAGAAGACATCCAGGCTATTACACTCGTAGCTGCTTACTCTGAGAATGGCTTTTTCTTAATCGCAACTGCACTTCGATTTGCTATACAGCTCGATCTGTCCCGTGTGGTCGATCGACTCATTGCAAAAGGCCAGACAAAATCTGGAGCCATCAGTACTGAGGAGCAGGAGTTATATCGGCTGTCCCGCATCTGGCATGGAATATGTAATCTTGAACTCTTGTAAGCCAAGCTTCATTCCCTTACCAAAATTGATCATCTGACAAACTCTAGCTTCTCACTGGACGGAGGAAAACTTCCGGGTCTGACGCTACACACTTCTCCTAGGAAAATAAGAAGCCTTTTGAATCATCCAGAACGTACATCAGTCGATATTCGGCTCCTCTCACAAGTGGAACTCAACTTGATTCGAACGGAGGCATACACCAAGATTATGCGACGAACTGGTGACGCCTTTCTGCTCCAGGAAAATGAGAATCAGGTCCAAAGGACCGTAGATGATTCCAGCGTTGAGCTGACACTTTGGCTTGAAGAATGGACAAAGATTGTCATGGCAGAACCTGTGCCACATCAGCGAGCGCTGGCGCTGCAGAACCTCCATATACAACGTGAATGGGCTATGATGACGTTGTATCTGAAGGCTGTGGCATCCTCTGGCGTCGAGAACATCGCTTTCATGACTGACTTCCAGAGGGACTTCATACGTAAAGCTAAGGATGCGGCAAGTCGGCACCTACACTACATGCTGCAATCATACACATCATCACCGGACTCTTCACCGGCATCATCAACGCATACAATTGGATCCACATATCTCAGTACATTCCGGTGGACTCTGGATTACGTTTGGGCTAAGTGCGCCGTATCCATCCTGCTTGTACTCAAGCTAGCTATTCTTCTCCGAGATCCTCCCACTTCTGTCATGGCGCTACTCCGTGATGCCCATAGAGTACTGGAAGAGTTGAAAACAGTAACGGTAGGCCATATTGCATACTTTCAGATTCTGCAAACCAGTATCGAGAAATGCGAGGCTGCATTGCGAGAATACTCTGCGGAGCAAGGCTATGCATTGCAGTCTATGGCTGCGTCCGAGAGAAACGGTGGTGCTGCTGAAAGCGAATTTCAGGGCTATGTGCCGCGGGAGTTTGTGTTTGAGTGGGAGTTTCCTGGGCTGAACCTCAAGCATATGCCCATGGGGTGGCAGGATTTATTCGTCAACATTGACAGCCTTTTTTGATTCTAGATATCAAATTGGCACAGAGCAAGACACGAGTGCTAAAGGAACAATGTATTAACAAGTATAGATTGTCATAATTCCAGACCTTTTCATTGGTCGTTGCGCGCTGGCAGCTATCCTAATAGACATAAACGAAATCTTCGTTCTTGAGATCGGTCACATCGTCAAAGGCCTTGTCACCCACACCGCTTGCCTCATTCTCGGCTTCCTCCTCGCTGCCCTCGCGAGACGTTCCCATACTGGTGTCAATAACAACTGCAGACTTGCCCATGCTCTCGCGCGTTGCGGCATGCTTGCGGTTGAGCAATTTGATCCACAGGGTCGCGACCACGATCAACACAATGATCAAGATGAAAAGAGCAAGGTTCACTCGCAGACCGCGCCTGTAGTACGGCTTCTCTGATGGCTTGAAAAGCATAGGTCCGATGATGTTTCCTGCGCTGGCACCGATGAACAGGATGCTGGTGGTGACCTTGCGCTTGGTGTCTCCACCGGTGTTTTGGCCTGACCAGGAGTAGATGAGCGGGGAGATTCCCGGATAGAAGGATGTCATGTAGTATCCAAAGAGCAGGACACCACGGTGCCCAGCGTCGCGTCCAACCACCATGAGGATGACGATACCGATGATTGGCGGGATGCACAGCAGGATGAGCACAGGGGACTTCTTCTTCAGCCAGGTGGCCAGCCAAGCACCGCCTACTGTTGCGATGATCTGAACCACACCAAAGGGCATGTTGAAGAGAATTGTCTCAAACTTTCCAAATCCGAAACCCTGGATGATCAATGGACCGAAAGCGGAGATACCACCACTAGGAATGCTGATGGCTGTCAACATGGAGAACCAAAGCCACGTCTTTGGGTCCAGGACGGCCTCAAGCACATGGTCCCACTTCCACACTCGAGATGCGACACCCATCTGGTTCATGCGAAGACGCTCAACTGCAACGAGCCTTTCGTGTTCGTTCAGGAACTTCGCCTCCATGGGTGAATCGGGCATGAAGATCCAGACGCAGATTGACACAACGATGGTGAGCAGTCCGCAGAAAAGGAAGATGATCTGGTAGGAGTATAGAAGGTTGGAGTTGATGTGTCCAAGGCCATAGCACAGCAGACTGCCGAGAATGTTCACTATGCCCAACATGGCATACCAGGCTGCGTTTCGGTTTGTCTGTTCGCCACGCTTGTACCACATCTGGACTACGGCAATGAAAGCGGGAGCTGGAGATGTATTAGTAGATGTCTTGGGAATGTGTGCGATGGTAACATACCGACTGCAGCCTCAAAGCCACCAAGAAGGAATCGCGTCACCATGAGTCCAGTAAAGTTCTTCGCACCAGCCATGCCGCACAGAATGCATCCCCAGGTGAAGACCATGGCGCCAATAAACTTTCCCATTCTCATCTTGACTAGCAAGAATGCGACGAGCGGTTGTGCCACCAACTGCGCAATGTACACAATGCTTCCTAGCCAAGAGTACTGGTTTGACTTGGGGTCGAGTTTTGCATCCTGGATGAGTCCGAAGACAGAGGCGTAAGATAGTGTCGTCTTGTCGAGGGACTGGAGGAAATAAACGCTGAGGAGGATGGGCAGGATGATGAGATCGATTTTCTTCAGCACCCTCCTGTTCTCCTCTGACGTTACGACGATGCGTTCGTTGGCGGCAAGCAGCTCGGCGGCTTTGTCTTTTCCTTTGGTAGTTTTTTCATTGGTGGGCTTGTGGATGGACTCGGTGGTTTCGACATTTGGCTTGAAGCCAATGTCGGCTGTGGCAGTCTCGTGCATCTCAGATTTGGGAGACATGATGAAGTGAATTGAGATGGCGACTTCGAGACTCTGGCGGTCGTTCCTAGGGATCTACCCGACAGCACTTATACAAGTTCCCCACGGGGACCCCATAAGAGAATCTTGACTGCTTGCGGACTAGCCCATCGCTGGTGCCGGCCGAAGATGCCGCGACTTCGGGCCTGGCCACAAGCCTACTCCATTTCCTCGGCGTCTGAAAGTGGAACTCTCGGGCGAATGCCGACCTCACCTCTTTGCTATAAATGTAAGTCACTGTATTGGAGGTACCTAGAATAAACTTTTTCAGCTTCTCTATACCCCTCTTTCATCATGCCAATGCTTGAGCACGTTCCCGCCGGCTACCAAGCCGCTGCGGCCACAGCATCATCGAATACCAGCGTCGAGCTGCAATCAAATGCAGGAGACTTCAAGTTCACATTTGATGCTTTACGGCCAGGACTGTTTCGCACAACATTCACTTCACCAAAGCACTTGCTGCCGCCCCATCGAGCAGCCCCAGTTCCTCAGAAGACTGTGGATGACTCCAATGCTAAAGTCTTGTCGTCCGGTGCCGCCGCAAAGACTCTCGAGGTCGATGGCATTACCGCAAACGTGGACTGGGAAAGCGGGCTTCCCCTTATCTCTTTGACTCTTCCGGGGCAGAAAACCCCAATTCACGCCGATCTTCCAAATCGGTCGTATGCTGCCGATGGACCAGGCATCTCTCACTACACAAAGTACAATGCTGGTACACTTCATCTTGGTCTGGGCGAGAAGCCAGCACCCATGGATCTCTCCAACCGCCACTTCGTGCTTTCGGCAACGGACTCTTTCGGCTATGATGTGTACCGAACAGACCCACTGTACAAGCACATCCCGCTTCTCATCAATGCCACACCTAATGGCTGTGTTGCTATCTTCTCCACTTCACATGCCCGAGGTTACTACTCGGTTGGTTCAGAGATGGACGGTATGTGGGGACGTTTCAAAGTCTACCGTCAAGACTACGGTGGTCTTGAAGAATACTTGCTTGTAGGCAAGACGATACCAGACATTGTCCGCATCTACGCAGATCTTGTTGGATATCCACTTCTCGTACCGCGATGGGCCTTCGGTTACCTTGCTGGTGGAATGAAATACTCCATGACCGACGACCCACCTGCAAGTCAAAGCATGATGGAGTTTGCAGAAAAGTTGAAGAAGCATGATATTCCATGCTCGGCAATGCAAATGTCCTCCGGATATACGGTGGCAGAGACGGAGCCAAAGACACGAAATGTGTTTACCTGGAACCGACACCGCTTCCCAGATCCCAAGGGCTGGATTGACGCATATCACAAGGAGGGAATTCGACTCATTGCAAACGTGAAGCCATATGTCTTGGGAAGCCACCCCGAATACCAAAAGCTCAAGGACGCTAATGCTTTCTTCACCGACTCACTCACTCTGGCACCGGCTGAGGCTCGCCTCTGGAGTGCGGGAGGCGGTGAAAGCGGTGTTGGCGGACACATTGACTTCACATCAAAAGCTGGTTACCAATGGTGGTATGATGGCATTCGCGAACTAAAGCGAGTTGGAATCGACTGCATCTGGAACGACAACAACGAGTACACCATTCCTCATGATGGCTGGCAATGCGAACTTAGTGAGCCTCACGTCATTCAAGAGCCTAAGAATGAAAGCTATGGCAATCAAATCGGGTTCTGGGGACGCGCGTTGAACACTGAGCTCATGGGCAAGTCATCTCACGATGCCTCATTGGAGGTTGAGCCAGAACAGCGTCCTTTCGTCCTAACCCGTAGCGCCACAGCTGGTACTCTCCGCTACTGTGCTAGTGCTTGGAGTGGAGACAATGTGACATCTTGGCCCGGCATGAAGGGTGCTAATGCTCTCTCCCTGACTGCCGGTATGTGCCTGATGCAATGTTACGGCCACGACATTGGCGGTTTCGAAGGCCCTCAGCCCACTCCTGAGCTTCTCGTCCGTTGGTGCCAACAGGGCATCTACAGCTCCCGGTTTGCTATCAACTGTTTCAAGACAGGAAATGACAACAGTGTCGGCGACGTTATTGAGCCATGGATGTACCCAGAGACTACGGGGTTGGTTCGCGACATCATCAAGCGCCGCTACGAAATGATTCCCTACTTGTACTCCCTTGCACTGCACTCACACACGACTGCTACCCCACCACAACGGTGGACAGGCTGGGGATACGAGTCTGATCCTGAGATCTGGAACAGCCGAGTTCTCGTAGATGGCGAGACGCAGTATTGGCTCGGTGACGCGCTGCTTGTAGGTGGTGTTTTCGAAGCTGGTGCCGAGAGCGCGAAGATGTATCTGCCCAAGGATGCTTCGGATCCCGCAGCCGCATTCCTCGATTTGAACAACGAGCCACAAACATACTACTCAGCCGGGCAGTGGGTTGATGTAAAGGCCAAATGGACAGAAAGCATACCTGTTCTTGCCAAGGTTGGAACGGCGATTCCTGTCGGAAGGGCAGAGCAGGTGCTGTCAGCGGGTGAGAAAACTAACCCTGCCAACCTCCCTCGCGATGACTACCGCGCTGTGGAAGTTTTCCCACCAAAGGGCTCCTCCGACGGAAAGGTGTACACGACCACTTGGTACGAGGACGACGGCGTATCACCGCCACCTGCAAAGATCTCGGTCTTCGTCGTCAAGTATGAGACGTCCAATGATGAGGTCACGGTGCAGTACGAGGAGAAGTTGCAACAGGGCTTTGCGCCAGCATGGTCGACGTTGGAGATTGTCTTGCCTCGAGGTGATGCTAGGAGCGTAGTGTTCAATGGAAAGAAGGCGGACAAGGTAGACACCGATGCAAAGGGAAGAACAAAGTGGAAGGGTATGATTGAGAGGACTAGTAACTGAGCTACGACAAGAGAGATGAGTCCGGTATAGACATGAAACATTATGAAACAGACTTGAAGATGAATGGATAACGCCTTGGAATACGCCCAGCTTAGATATGTACGGTCAAATGCACTCTAATATTATATATATCATACAAACATATGTATCAACCTCGTATCTTTGAGTTCCATATCGTGCGTTTTGTTGGATTTCGTGAGCATAGGGCATCGGAAGTAATGATTTGACCATTGACGTTGCTTGTGTTTGGCAAGCATAGCTTTTGAACCATGCTATTGTCGAGGCCCAACGCCGAAACATCTCTACACACCTGCAGTTGTTCACCTGCTTCAACTTGAGTAGTTTTTAGACGCTTGCATTCCTCGACCTCGTCTTCTGAGAATGAGATTAGGCAAAGGATACTGGAATCGCTTGTTGAGCTCTGTACTGTAGCGATAACGCTCGACCAATTCTCTGTCAAGTAGATGCGGTCAGCTTTGAGTGTCATGTTGTCGCCTTCCCACGGGAAACCGCAATGATCAAATATTTTTCGTCTTAACGTGCAGAAGTCGCAGGCTAGTGCATCGTAGCGTGTTGGGTTCAATTTTGCCGTGGTGGCAACATAATAGCGTAGCTGACGCTTGTGCAAGACTTTCTCGAACTGTTCGTTCTTGGATACTGCGTAGAAATTTGATGATTCACGGATTGCAAGGCTCTCTTCTTCTATTTGGGTCTTTTCAAGCACATAAAGAAGTTCACCGCTACAAAATGGAGCATGCGCTCTCGCTCACTATTGATGTATCCGCTACGTTACTGAGTTGCTAATCACATTTGAAATTAGTCGTAGAGTTCGCGACCCTTCGAACCAGTTTGCTATGAAAGCAAGAAACTAAAAAGTCAGCGTGAACATGGCAAGACGCGCTTACTTTCTTGAGCGTGTGGTTGACGGCCAGGCCGATGATGCACTGGTAGCCCTGCAAACAGCTTTCAGTAATACACTGCTCCACCTCTAAATTGGGTCCCAAAGACCGTGAATGTTCTTATGATGTGAAACTCCGAGATGTAGAAACACTGCATGCTCCATTCCACATATGAATGAAGTAAGCTGTCGAGATTGTAATCGTTGCGGCGATCCAAATCGCCATAATGATTGTAGTACATAATTGCTCCCTTCCAGTATCTATACTCTTGTGCTATCATGACTAGATGATTATTCAAGGATAGTTGGTGAGAAGCGTATGAAGCTAGAAAAGCAGTGAGTGATTCAGAGAAAGGTATAGATTTGAGATCCCCGGATCTAACGGATAGGTATAGCGAGCGCACGCCAGCATGATCGTACGTTATTTGGAGATCTTGATTTTGCAGGCACCAAACTATGCACTAGAACCATGCCGAAATCTGGGAGGAGGAAGCGAAAACGAAAACACTGATAGTATAACATACAGTGCGAACAGTGGCGCATGGAGAGCGGATACTCCATCTACAAAAAGGCTCAAGTCAATGTCCGGGCTGGGCTCCTACATGTCTAATTGGATGGCTTCCATTAGCTTTGATCTTCAGCTGACAGGGGATTGATGCTGTTATACCTCAATTTTGGGCCGTCAAAGTATGTGCGTCCAGCCGGAATCATCAATCCGCACGACATTGGACAGGTGTCGGGTCGGTATGAACTGAATTATTGCTCTTGTTCCCGCAAACCTTGTCTGCTGTCCTATCTGGTATAGTGTCGGCTCTCCCCACGATCTCAGACCAGCTAGCTCCATTGACTAATTCGATTAACCCCAGATTTCGGAAGAAATCTCGGGGCGCAATTCTCGGAATGATTCTTGAGTCTGGGGAAATGCCCTGTTCTCCGCAAACCTACGCAACTCATCCAGACACTCAGGCGCAAATAGTCTATCACCAAGTTCTGTACATATAGAGTCGCACATGCCTTCAATGAATGATTCACGGCTTTCCCGCCTGGCTCTCTCATCTCTCCGCATAATTCTCCTTCTTTTGTCGTTACTTTACCTCTTCCGGGTCTGACATTAGGACCGAGGTCTTTTATTATTACCTCGCCATGGTAACTTCTCTTAGCAACGAAAAAGCCATCGATGAGATGCAGAGATCATCGATGGCTAGTCGAGTATCGATCAAAATGAACGATATTCAGCAAATCAATCTTGACGCGGCAAGGGCAACCGAAGTCGAGCACAACATGTCATTGTGGCAGGGACTCAAGCTTTACCCCAAAGCCGTTGCCTGGTCTGTTCTTCTCTCTGCTGCTATCATTATGGAAGGCTTCGACATTGTTCTCATCGCCAACCTGTTCGCCGTTCCCGCTTTCAAGAAACAGTTTGGAGTTCGGCTTCCAAATGGTGATTACGAACTTACTTCTGCCTGGCAGACTGGCCTTACCAACGGTGCTGTTGTCGGAGAACTCCTTGGCCTGACCCTGAATGGATGGATTGCTGACCGCTATGGCTACAAGAAGACCATGATTGGTGCTCTTCTTGCAGTGAACTTTCTGATTTTTATCCTTTTTTTCGCAGAATCGGTCGAGCAGCTACTTGCTGGGCTCATCTTGATAGGCATACCGTGGGGAATCTTTCAGACTTTGACAACCACCTACGCTGCTGAGGTCTGCCCAATCGCCATCCGTGCCTACCTTACAACCTACGTTAACCTGTGCTGGGTCATTGGACAGTTTCTTGCGTCTGCCGTACTTAAAGGTGTTTCCAATCGCGAAGATGAATGGGCATATCGAATCCCCTATGCTCTGCAGTGGATATGGCCTATCCCGCTCATTGTTGGTATTAGCTTTGCACCAGGTACGTGCATGATCATCATCAGAATTTACTCAGATACTGATTCTTGCAGAATCTCCCTGGTGGCTAGTTCGCAAGGGCCGCATCGAAGACGCCAAAAAGGTCATGCTCCGCCTCACTTCGCGTGACCAGATTGAATCCTTCAACGCAGACGAGACTGTTGCTATGATGGAACATACCGACAAGATGGAGAAGGCTTCGAACGAATCCATTGGATATATCGACTGCTTCAAGAAGACCGATCTTCGTCGTACCGAAATCTGTTCCATGGTCTGGTTTATCCAAGTTTTTTGTGGATCAGGATTCATGGGGTACTCCACGTACTTTTACGAACAAGCCGGTCTCGATACCTCAAACGCATTTACAATGTCCCTTGCCCAGTATTCCCTCGGGGCTATAGGCGTATTTTGCTCCTGGGCTCTCATCTCCAGATTCGGCCGTCGCACGCTATACCTCGGGGGACTCATCATCCTTTTTGTGCTTCTCCTGATCATCGGGTGCCTTGGACTTATTAATAAGACGAACACGGGCGCTCAGTGGGCTATTGGCTCCATGCTTCTTGTTTACACCTTCGTGTATGACGCCTCCGTTGGTCCAGTGTGCTACTCACTTGTATCAGAGCTGGCTTCCAGTCGCCTTCGCCAGAAGACAGTTGTGATCGCTCGCAATGTGTACAACCTGGGCGGCATTGTGAACAATGTTCTCACGCCAAATATGCTCAACCCGTCGGCGTGGAATTGGGGTGCCAAGTCAGGATTCTTCTGGGCTGGATCGTGCTTCGCTTGCATTCTCTGGTGCTACTTCCGTCTGCCAGAGCCAAAGGATAGGACTTATGGCGAGCTGGACATCCTTTTCAAGCACAAAGTCTCCGCGCGTAGATTCGCGTCTACTCCTGTGGATACTTTCACCGAATCCATCGGCGCCACTGTGGTTGAGAAAAAAGCAGTTGTTGAGCATATTGAGCAGGCTTAGGGTTTTCTAGTCACGAGAAGGTGGTTCAAGATATGCTGCGATCAGACACCGCGATATGATGTATTCAGTCCTGAAGTCACACGTATTGAATTGGCAACTGAAAATGATTACGTACACTATGAAAGTTAAGTGCAGTACAGCAGGCATCTTTTCATCGCCTATTTATATGACTCATTTCGACATTGAGCTTACCCGCTGTTCGCTGCTCAGAGTAATTACACGTGAAAAGAGAATGCTGTATACATAGCATTCGTTGAAGAATCCTATGGCTTGAAATCTGATACGGCACAGCTTCCCTTTCGATTGGCCATCTTGAGCAGCTTAGTGAATGATCTATCATCATGTAGATGCAGAGATAGTATAACTCCAGCAATCTTTGATGATCCTGCACAATGCAAGAAGGAACTGAATTTTTGCTGGTCGATTTCTATAATAGAGCCCATTGTATATTTCGATCGTATCTGCCGAGCATCATTTTAGATCAAGCGCGCACTATTCTAGGTCTTCGCACTTTTGTTGAGTACAAGTTGTGTTGTTCACAGATACAATTTAATACATTAGTAGCAGGTAAGGAATCTCCCTATGGTACCAATTACGACTAAAGTCCTAGTTACAGCTTATGTTATATACGCGAGCGATGCGTCGCATTATAACGTACTCGAGTTATTTAGATACTATTGGGGCTGATATTCGCAATAATGGCCAGTTTAAAAAATAACCGCTGATATTCACCAATGACTGTAAAGTCGGTAAATGTGAAATTTACATGTCTCGAGACGCAGACGAAGAATACTAGACACGCCACACCACATTCAATCACACTCGAGCTCAGAGATCCACGGTCGCCACTGTAATGAATGCAAAGTTCCTCGTAAGATGGTCATAAGCGTTGTGTATGACCCAAGTCAAGCATGTATTGCGATGATGACAGCATAACCGCAACCAGGTCAACACTATGCGTTAGTCATTGGTGCGATTTCTGTCATCGAGACATGCTTCCTAGGGAGATGACTGGCCAGCGTTTGGTCGTTCCTGTATTTGTTCTAGATGCATAAGTTAGTGCATGGATGTCAAATGTGGATGTTGCCCCTTGCATGGCCCAGGTCATTCGGTGAAACACGGGTCGACAACACAGCTCGTTCAGGATAAGTCTGTTTCGGCAGCTTCTACGTTAGCAGGCGTACGGCGCAAGTACGGATTAATTTAAGAAGCATACTAAAGCGCACAGACAATTATGTGCGCCTTGTCGCTTGCGAAGTACCCGGCATAATCAGTTCTAGAGTACCCTTGCGAGCACTACGTACATTAACAGAACGGCTTCTTTTCGGACCGCAAGTACGTTGTGTACTATATAAAGAGTAGTTGGATTACCTCGGATTTTATCGCAGCACTAGCTCTACACAATTGCCTACCAAATCATCAAACTCTCTATTCTTGCAACATGCGTTCTACTATCGCCGTCACAGCCCTGATCTCAGGAGCTTTGGCTTTCAATACCAAGATCTGCGGAGGAGCAGGCGGCTGCGTTCAGACAACCACCAACTGGCCAGACCCTTTCCGATGCGCTGACGGCACAGCGCTGAACCTTCAACAAACCGCCTCCAATACACTGGATGCTGCGAACGGCTCATATGAAATTGTCTCCAAAGCTCAGTTTCCCTCGTCATGCCTAAATGGTGTAAAGCCAGGCGATGGCGACATCCTTGCCGTAAGTTCTTGGTCAAAGACGTCTTGAAATCAATTCGAGAATTCATTGCTGAACGCTGCGCAGGTCCACACTACCCAATTCAACCAGAAGCTTTACGTGTTTCTTAAAGAGACTTGCACGCAAAAGGCACCTATCAAACAAGACTGTTACAACCAGAACCCCAACCCTTCCACGTCAGTAAACCTCAGTCAACTGCATTCATACTAGGCTAACATGTGGCCACAGCATCACCCCCTGCAACCTACTCGATTCCGATGGTAAGGTGTGCACGATGAACCCCAACGCTGGCGAATGCGAAAGATGGGGAGACAGTGCTGGACGCACTCAATGCAAAGGTTGGACTATTGGCAAGCCTGAGCCCCCAGCCGCTGCTTAAGCGCAGGGTCTAGTTATTGTATATATTTAGAGACGTATTTATGGAGCAAGTAGTCACTCATGACTACGAATGAGATCTCCTGGACTCTTATACCAATCATGTTTATGAAAATGCCTGTGAAGTGAGAACATGAGAGAAACTTTCTTGGCTTTGAAGTTGATAGAGACGGTTTTGTTCCGAATGTCTCGGTACGCTGAGAGAGCGGAAGTTTGTATCCCTGGTGCATCCTTTGCTGACGGAGTACAATGTGTTACATGTCCTTTTCCTTCAGAGAGACATACCACTCCGCCACGTCCCTGACGCTTTCCTCCAATCCTCTGATTTTCTCGCCTTGAAGAAGTATCTTCTCCGTCATTCTTGACTCGGCACGGAACGGCATGTTGATCGGCACTTTGCTTCGCCCGATTTTGAAAATATTCGCCTTAGTTTGGCTTGGAAACTCTCGCTCAACCATATCTGCAGCCACATTCCATATCTGCTCTCCGTTCAATCCCTCTTGAACTGTTCCAGCGGCTATAAACCATCTTGGAAGATCTTCATTCTTTGCTTTTGCTTCGTCCAGCGCTTCAATATGCACCTTTGCACAGTCTTGCACGTGTACAAAACCAAATGCATACCGTGGCGCTACGCTATCAAAGAGAAGTGCTTTGCTTTGCCGGTCAAGATGTGTAAAAGCTTCATCCGAGGTTCGACAGAACTCCGAAGGGCCGATTACAGTCCCTGGAATGACTTGCGCAATAGAGAATGGGAGCTTGGCGCTAAGCTGTAGATCAGCAAGATATTCCATGCATTGTGCTTTCCCTGCACAGTAAGCGTGGTGCGGTGACTTCAATGGCGGTCTGTATGCTAGTGAAGTCGGCGAGACAATTACATGTTCTGTACAAATTCATCAGACAACAAATCGTGTGAAAGCAGCCGTGGGGAGCATTTACCGTTCATCACACGATCCATGCACCTGCCTAACGTGTCACCATCCCCAGCATCAACTAAGCCTGCGCCGGCTTGAGTAACAACGATTCTCTTCACCGTCCCCGAACGTTTGGCAGCTTCGATGAGGTTCTTGGTGGATTTGATGAATGGAGTGTAGATATCGTCATCCGGGTGAAGATGTGGTAGTGGCCAGGCCCCAGCTATATGCACAACGTAGTCTACGCCAGCAATGGCATCATCGTATGCATCATCTATCGCGTTATCAAGGACAACAACGAACTCAAGGAGATGGAGACAGGACTGAACGGACGGTCCAGATTTGATGGTCTCGATGGCGGATGGTCGACGGACGATGCAGCGCACCCGATAGCCTGTTTGTAGGGCATATACAACGCAAGCATAACCAATGGTACCATTTGCACCCGTTATCTGCCAAGGATGTTAATTATGTACATGGAATAGACGCGCCATGGGAGAGCCGCATACAGCTACAAGGCCGCGGTCACCGCGCGACATTTCCATGAGTCCACTTCGCCTTCGGACTACAAAATAACGCTTCGTTCCGTCGCCCAGTAAGATCGCTTTAATACAGCAAGGGCCCCGGAGTAGTGAGAATTCTACCCGATGGATTTACTTGGCTGTAACCCTTGTTCTGATGTCAAAAAGTTCTGCTTACTCTGGTGTCGTGTGTAGCGCGGACATAATCTCATGCGGGGTTGGCCAGTCCTTCTAACCGAAGCAGTCAGCAATCTTGACTAACGGCAGATGGACCCACGTATCTTACCACAGGTAATATACTCTCCCACGACCAGTAGAACGGGGATATTAGAGCTACCAAAATAGTATACGGCAAATAACTACGGCAACTACAGCAACCTGCAAAAATAGATATAGAAAGACTAAAAGATATGATTAGTAGATTATAAGCAACTGTGACAACTACAGCTACTTTCAGAAAATACTACTTTTACTGGGATCTAGGAGTAGTTCTGTAGGTCGC